>JAHRHZ010000014.1:69988158-70005629 GCA_024137785.1 Ginglymostoma cirratum
TCTCACCCCAAGCCACACCCCCATCTCCTATCTACTAACATCATCCCGCCCCCTTGACCTGTCCGTCCTCCCTGGACTGACCTATCTCCTCCCTACCCCCCTACCTACACTCACCTTTACTGGCTCCATCCCCGCCTCTTCGACTTGTCTGCCTCCTCTCCACCTATCCTCTCCTCTGTCCGCCTCCCCCTCTCTCCCTATTTATTTCAGAACCCTCTTCCCCTCCCCCATTTCTGATGAAGGGTTTAGGCCCGAAGCGTCAAGTTTTCCTGCTCCTATGATGCTGCTTGACCTGCTGTGTTCATCCAGCCCCATGCTTGTTATCTCAGTGAAAAAGAGTCTGCCTGCAGCTATTAAATACTACAGACAGCATACACATGTTGAACATGGGACTTCTATTCTTCACTGGAGAGGAAGTCCCAAACGCAGACCTGCTGAACAACTCAATTGTCCCGAGCTTCCACACTCCCTAGTAGACTGTTCATTTATGTTAGATTGCTTGGGATGCAGTGTGACCAAGTGAATTGGTTACAAAATTGGCTTGACGGTAGAACACAGAGGATGGTGTTAAAGGATTGTTGTTCTAACTGGAGGCCTTTGACCAGCGGTGTTCTGTAAGAATCAGTGCTGGGGTCCACTATTGTTCATTATTTATATAAAAGATTTGGATGTGAATATAGGAGGCATGGTTAGTTAAGTTTGTGGAAGACACCATATTGGTGTTTCAGTAGACAGTGAAGAAGATTATTTAAGAGTAAAACAGGATCTTGATCAGCTGGGCCAGTGGTCCAAAGACTGGAGATGGAGTTTAATTTAGATAAATGTGAGGTGTTGCATTTCGGTAAGACAAACCAGGGCAGGACCTGCACAGTTAATGGTAGTGCCCTGAGAAATATTGTTGAACAGAGAGACCTAGGGGTACAGGTACGTAGTTCCTTGAAAGTGGCGTCACAGGTAGGGTGGTGAAGAGGGCATTTGGCACACTTGCCTTCATCAGTCAGCGCATTCAGTACCAGTGTTGGGAAGTCATGGTCACAGCTGTACAAGATATTGATAAGACCACATTTGGAGTACTGCCTACAATTCCGGTTGCCCTGCTGTAGGAAGGGTGTTATTAAACTGGAATGGGTGCGAAAAAGATTTACAAGGATGTAACTAGATTGGAAGGCTTGAGTTATAAGGAAAGACTGGAAAGGCTGGGACTTTTTCCCCTACAAAGTAGGAGGCTGAAGGGGTGACCATATGGAGGTTTATAAAATCATGAGGACCAGAGATAAAGTGAATAGCCAAGGTCTTTTCCCCAGGATAGGGGATCCAAAACTAGAGGGCATAGGTTTAATTCTGCTCCACTGTCTGACTGCCTTATGGATTTTGGCACCTGCCTACCTTCCATAATACGGGGGCGAGCTCAGGGGTGGGTGATGAGGACACCCTCTCAATTTTATATCCCCCCAATGCTGAAGGCACATCAGAGGCTAGTCCATAATATTCGGACTGTGATTTCTGAATTCATTATGCATTTAACTATCTAAGGCTACATAAAGAAGTAATCCTGACCGATCTCTTGAGTTATTAAAAACAAGGAGTTAGTTTTATGAAAAAGCTCACTCAAGTAAAGTACAAAACTTATTGATATGGTAAAATCCGTACCAAAATCTATGATATACACAAACACACCAAGGTACAAAAGCAGAACAAGTTACAGAGTGGGAGAGACCATAAGACATAGGAGCAGAAATTAGGCCATTCAGCCCATCGAGTCTGCTCCACCATTCAATCATGGCTGATAAGTTTCTCAACCCCATTCTCCTGCTTTCTCCCTGTAAGCCTTGATCCCCTTGACAATCAAGAACCTAACTATCTCCATCTTAAATGTACTCAATGACCTGGTCTCCACAGCCTTCTGTGGCAGTGAATTCCATAGACTCACCACTCTCTGGCTGAAGAATTTTCTCCTTATCTCCATTCTAAAAGGTCTTCTTTTACTCTAAGTCTGTGCCCTCGGGTCCTAGTTTCTCCTACCAATGGAAACATCTTCCCAACATCCACTCTGTCCAGGCCATTCAGTATTCTGTTAGTTTCAATTAGATCCCCCTTATCCTTCTAAACTCCATCAGGTATAGACCTAAAGTACTGAAACGTTCCTCATATGTGAAGCTTTTCATTCCTGGGACCATTCTCGTGAACCTCCTCTGAACCCGCTCCAGGGCCAGTATATTCTTCCTGAGATATGGGGCCCAAAACTGCACACAATACTCCAAATGTGGCCTGACCAGAGCCTTATAAAGAGCCTCAGTAGTACATCCCTGCTTTTATATTCAAGTCCTCTCAAAATAAATGCCAAAGTTACATTTACATTCCTGACTACTGACTCAACCTGCAAGGTTACCTTGAGAGAATCCTGGACTAGAACTCCCAAGTCCCTTTGCACTTCAGACTTCTGATTTTTCTCCCCAATTAGAAAATAGTCTGCACCTCTATTCTTCTTACCAAAGTGCATGACCTCACATTTTCTCACATTGTACTCCATCTGCCACTTCTTTACTCACTCTCCTAACCTGTCCAAATCCTTCTGCAGCCTCCCCGCATCCTCAATACTACCTGTCCCTCTACCTATCTTTGTACCATCTGCAAACTTAGCCAAAATGCCCTCAGTTCCTTCACCTAGATCACTAATGTATAAAGTGAAAAGTTGTGGTCCCAACACTGACCCTTGTGGAATACCACTTGTCACCGGCTGCCATCCTGAGAAAGACCCTTTTATCCCCACTCTCTGCTTTCTGCCAGACAGCCAATCTTCTATCAATGCTAGCACCTTGCCTCTAACCCCATGGGCTCTTATCTTACTCAGCAGCCTCCTGTGCGGCACCTTGTCAAAGGGCTTCTGGAAGTCCAGGTAGACAATTGGCTCTCCTTGGTCTAACCTGCTTGTTATTTCCTCAAAGAATTCTAACAGGTTTATCAGGTAGGATTGGAACAAAGTTAAAGTCCATAATTAAAAAGAAGTATATTGTCCAATGTTCCTTTGGTGGTCTTGAAATTCCAGCGACATTGCTGCCAATGTAAGCTGGTTGTTCTTCAGGGGACAGCATCTCTTAAACTTCAGTCAATATTTTTCTCGAGTGGACGCTATCGCCCTGAAATTCCTTTTAGTTTTAAATTCTGTTATCTCGCTAGTGTATACCAACTCGTAACAGACTTATGGTCTGAGTTTGGAGGAAAAAAAATGTGTGAGCAAGTTGCCGTTACTATTCCAGAGCACTGGTTGCCATGATGTTACAGTCTGTTGTAATAAACAGGGGTTCCTACTATCTCAGGCCAGCTTAGAATCTTAGTTTTTCAGTCATGTTTAGATCAAATGATAGCTAGCTGTTGGCAAAAAATGGGGAAAATCCATGTTAATGAAAAGGTTTCGAACACCAGTCATCAAGGCCTTCAAGTTGAAAGAGGCAAAGGAGCAGAGGAGATTTACCAGGGTGTTGCCTGGTCTGGAGGGAAGGTTTATGCGGAAAGGCTGAGGGACTTGGGTCTGTTCTCATTGGAGAGAAGAAGGCTAAGAGGGGATTTAATAGAGACATGCAAAATGATCAGAGGATTAGATAGGGTGGACAGTGAGAGTCTTTTTCCTAGGATGATGACGTCCGCTAATACGAGGGGGCATAGCTGCAAATTGAGGGGTGATAGATTTAAGACAGATGTCAGAGGCAGGTTCTTTACTCAGAGAGTGGTAAGGGCGTGGAATGCCCTGCCTGCCAATGTAGTTAACTCAGCCACATTAGGGGCATTTAAACAGTCCTTGGATAAGCATATGGATGATGATGGGATAGTGTAGGGGGATGGGCTTGGATTAGTTCACAGGTTGGTGCAACATCGAGGGCCGAAGGGCCTGTTCTGCGCTGTATTGTTCTATGTTCTAAGGAGTCTTCAGCATTCTTTTCCGCACAATGGGTTTCAGTAGAGATAGTAAGAACTGCAGATGCTGGAGTCAGGGACTCCCTTTGGCCCTGCACATGCCTGCAGGCAGAAAGTCTGTAGCTTATTAGCTTCAGGTTTTTCTTTAGACAGCAGGTGTGAACGACTGCAGGGGGAGCTGCCCAGGCATGTCTCTTGATGATTCAATTTCAGAGAAACTTGGCTACTTTTGTAGATCAGGTGACTTCTGCCACCTTTTTAAAACAGGCTGAATTAAAGGTGGTTTCTTTCTGTTGATATTATAGCCAAATATTGACACGAGAAATTTGCCTCACTCTGATTCTTGGGTAACACCATCTTCAGAGCTGAGTGAACAAGCTCATTGTACAGTTGTCTACAATATTGGTGTTTGAAGAGGAATTGGATTATCTAGCACACAGTAATCATATTTCTGCAGCTATGCCAAGGAATAGCTTTGATTCTCAGTTTTGATCAGAATTGGCATTTGCGTTTCTTTTAACAACTTGACTTTATCTCTTCCATCAATTCTCTTGCGCATTGGTCTTTCCCTCTTCTGCTCTCTAAGCATACTGGTATAATTGCTTTCTCTTTACCACTGTGATTTCTCTTTCCAAATTAAGTTTATGGGAGGATGCCATTAGTGTTAACAACACATCCTGGAATTCTGTGCACATCATCACGGGGCAATTAAGTTGAAACCCAGTAAAGATTTTTGTGTAATTAGTCTGCAGAGTTGAGACAGATATGAGAACTGATGCAGGAGTAGAAACCTTAGTTGACCTTTTAAATTTCACGGAAAGAAACCCAGCTGTCATTTTTTTAAAACAAAAGCATACTACTACGTTATTGATTCCTGAAGAGGTCACAGTCCATCGTATGAATTAGGAAAATACACTTAGTGTGTACTTTACCCCATATGCAAGAGCTGCAGATAATATTTTTACCTTTGCACTTGAGTTAGTTAGTGTTTTTTGCAAATCCAAACTACCATGGATCAGACAACAAACTTGTCAAATTGCTTTCTGTCCAGCTTGTTCGGCATCAAATACCATGGACAAAGCAATTCAGCGCACATCTTGGTGAGGGTTTTGCTGCACATACAGCTAACATTTGAATGTTCAGATCAGATTGTCAATCAGCCTCTGTCACTGATTTGATGCCTGTGACGCCATTTTGAAGCTCAAAGCTCCAGCCAATGTCCTCTGTTAACCTTTCACAATTATACACATATGGAGCAGATGGAAGAATTAGACCCACACCATCCCCCAGTCAGAACTATTTACAGGAATCATTACCATCTTGTTAGTTAGTTTCTGCTTGATTTATTCTGTCACTATGGTTCAATAAGTGTTTAGTGGTTGATATAGATGTCTGTACAGGTATTTTGAGTTCTAGGTCTACAGGGAATAGTGTGGTGGCCGAAAGAATTTTCACCCTCGAAAACAGAAATTTCTTATGAAACTCTGCAGGTCTGGAGAGAAAGGAGAGCTAATGTTTCGGAGTCTGGTCACTCTTCATCAGAACAAAGACTTCTTTCCTGTTTTGAAGGCCTGTGCACAAAGGAGAGCATAGCCAATGGCTAAGGAGGTGACCCAGGGGATGAATGTTTACACTTCTGCTTTCTTCCAGGTTGGAGTTAGAAATCATTGCAATGCACCAAAATTTGCCACCCACATGGGAGGTCAGTGAGAATGAGCTACATTTTATTCGCTCTTGCCAGCAGGTGCTGGGACTGCAGACAGCTCCATCGTGCATAATGCACTTGCATGGCTTTGCAGGCATTTCATGTCAACTCTGCTATATACTAGAACTGAAATGGATTCCACTTCCTCTGCATCGACTGGGTGTGCATCCGTGAGGAGTGAAGTATGCACCCTCAGTGCTGGGTATCCTGGCTTGATGCCTTCATTCTGCTGGAATTATCTGTGCCACCTGTATTCAAGCCACCATGGCACACCAATGGGTGGCTACTAGACAGCAAGGATAGCCATTTTTCTCGAGTGGATGCTATCGCCCTGAAATTCCTTTTAGTTTTAAATTCTGTTATCTCGCTAGTGTAGCGAGAGGAGAGAGGAGACAGTGTGCAACACACACAAACATTGAACACAACGCAACATGCACACACAATGTATGACATAAAAAAGACATGCTGCCAGATATCGTAGATCAGAATTCTGGCATCCCAAAACATTCATTCAGTGCCTTGGATACACAATCTCACCCTTACAAGGGGACAACCACTGCTACCATCTACATGGTAAGCAGAAGGGGAACAGGAGCTTGGGGAAGAGTAATAGAAAGAAGGTGAAAGACAAAAGTAATCTGGGCAGACCCTGTCTGTAGTTCTTGGATACCTGAATGGCAAACCATACAGGATTGCGATGGTAACAAGGTGTGGAGCTGGATGAACACAGCAGGCCAAGCAGCATCATAGGAGCAGGAAAGCTTAACGTTTCGGGCCTAGACCATGAGGGATAGGTAGCGGGAAGTTTGAGATACACACTTAGACCATCCGCAGATAGTCAATCAGAAGCAATTGTGGAATGAAAGGGGAAGTGGGATGTCAGAAGCAGGAAAGGAAATCCAGTACAAAAGCAAAAAACCAGATGCTGGAAATCAGAAATAAAAACAGGATACGCTGACAATATTCAGCTTAAGTAGCATCTGTCTATGTGTGACGATCCCTGTGCAATGGATTGGTTTGGGTTCATCATTTTTTTAGACAAAAATGCTAATTGGAAATTACTCCACTTGATGCCAAGCCAACACTTGAACAATGAAAAACATGTTTGCAGTGGGATAATATAACAGTAGCGGATTAGTAGTAAATATCAGAAGTCAGCAGTTTCACTGGATTCACTCAGGGCCTCTAATTGGCTTGGGATCCTGTGTTTGAAGCTGTTATACAGTTCTCACATCATCCCAAAGGAGTGTCTATTTACAGGTACTGTGAACTAGTGAGAGGCCTGAGCTTTCTCAACCAGAAACATGCGGAAGCATTTAGACTGTATGAATAAGTTTAACTTCCTGTAACAAAGCTACAGTAGGTAACTCATTTTTAAAGGTTGTGCAGTTAATTCATAACCTAAGATCTACAGAGTCGGGCATTTCCTGAGCTGCTTACATCCTGCATTAAAAATCCGATAGAAATGGAACAAATTGCCTGTGAACTGTAATTTATACAAATATAAATCAATTAATGACAATAGAATGGTCTGAATTGTTCATGGAATGTAGGGTTTGGAAAAAAGGTCACAGAGCTGGACAGATAACTCCACCATATACAAAGTTGACTTCAATGTGTTATAAAGGAAAGTAACTTTCCTTCTGAGGAAATTATATTAGTATTTAAAAGAAACGCATATTAAAGTGAATAGCACCATATTTGTGTAAATAATTTCATGGTTCCTTCTGTGAAAGAAAACATTGAAAACCTTGTACGTGATGATTATGTGTGGTTACTCTGAAGAAAACAGTGACTAAGATGTGTATACAACAGCGATTGACTGCTTTGCACACAACTTATTGCAATGTATGTTGTCAAAAGATACACACTGCTCGACCAGCGCAGCAAGTAAGTTCTATCTGTCACTGTACCCTTCAGCCCAGCAAAAGGTACAGGACAGAAACCCTTTGTGAAGCTGGGCTGAAAGCTCTTTCCATCTTTCAAATATTGAGTAATGATTCAATGGCTTTTTTTATGAAGAGTGGTGGAACGCTGTTCGATGGGTCAGTATATATTTGATGGGCCAAATGGCCTGCTTCCACACTCTAGGTATTTTATGATTCTCTGAGGTTGAGACACAGGCGGCGAGTGGACTGTTCCAAGCCAACAAAGTAAACAGTTTGTGAGGCCTTCAGGTTTCTTTTAAAGTTGGAACAATAGAAGCGACCTAATTGGGTGGGGTCAAGCTGCCGCAGAACGAGGATTTTTTGTTTCAGTAGCAGTTGCTGGGGTCTTGAAGCTGGATGTGGAAACTGTTTTCCCCTTCCCTGTCACACCTTAAAGCTGGGGTTCTCTTCTTGCTGCTATAATTGCATGTGAGACAAACTGTGGTACTGAATTTGCCTTTGACAGGTGTGCTTATGAGATGTTACTATATTGGAACAATCAACGAATACTTTATTGCTTTATTAAGTATTTTGATAGAGTTACGGTCAAGCCAATTTTTTCTTTGTCCGTACTTCAACTATAATGTGTGAATAAAGTGTGTTTTCCTTCAATCCTGATTGTTTGACCAATCGAATTGCGTCTCAAACACAACGCCTGGTACTTGCCTTCAAAATAAGAAAAAAATAAGGTTGAGGCTGTCTGCTTAACATGTTTTGAGGAGGTTTGGTCTGGTCTGTAACAATTGCAATAGTTATATGCTGAGAGCATCACAAAGAAACAGTGGCAATTGATCTGAGGAAAGATCTCGAGTTCAAGGACAAGTTCAGTAGAGCTATAGAGGCATAGATTCATACAGCATGGAAACAGACCTTGTGGTCCAATTCCATCCATGCCAACCAGACATCCCAATCTGACCTAGCCCCGTTTTCCAGCATTTGGCCCATAATCCCTCTAATCCTTCCCATTCATATACCCATCCAGGTGCCTCTTAAATGTTGTCTTTGTACCCACCTCCACCACTGGCAGCTCATTGCATACATACACAATCATCTGCATGAGAAAGTTACCCGTCAGGTACTTTTTTAATCTTTTCCCATGCACCTTAAACCTATTCCCTCGAGATTTGGATGTCCCCACTCCAGGGAAAAGACCCTATCTATGCCCCTCATGATTTTAGAAACCTCTATCAGGCCACCTGTCAGCCTCAGTAGGTAATGGGTTTGACTGCATTGAAAGTATAGGAATAAGAGAGGCCAGCTGTACTGGGCATTGTCCATTGAGAACCTGTTGCAGAGGCTCAGAGAGAGGGATCCAGGCACCGATGAGAATACTTCAAACTCGGGACCAAGGTCAATGTGAGCTTTCTGGAGAAGGGCCCAAAGAGGCGTGCCAATAGGCCCATGCGCACAAAAGATGTGCGCAGAATAGACTGTACAGCCCCACTGTTGATCAAAAATTCCCTCAACTGCATCTCTTGCATTTCCCATCACTTCTGCCCTCAAACCCCCTCCCCCCAACAAATATAAGGACAGAGACCCCCTGGTCCTCACATACCACCCCCCCAACCTCTGCATCCCGCACATCACCCTCCGCCATTTCTGCCACCTGCAGTCCAAACCCACCACCAAACAGATATTTTCCTCCCCACCCCTATCTGCCTTTCATAGGGACTGCTCACCCTGCAACTCCCTCATCCGCTCCACATTCCCCACCAACCCCACCACACTTGACACCTTTCCCTGCAACTGCAGGAGGTGCTATACCTACCCCTACACCTCCCCCTCTCACCTCCACCCAAGGCCTAAAACAAACTTTCCAAATCTGACAGGGATTCACCTGTATGTCCTCCATCTGGTTGACTGTATCTGTTGCTCCCGATGTAGCCTCCTCTACATCGGTGAGACCAAGCACAGACTCGAGGATTGATTTGTAGAGCATCTGCGCTCCGTACGCTATAATCAACAACACCTTTTGTTGCCAACCATTTTAACTCCCCCTCCCATTCCCTGGGTGACATGTCTATCCTGGGCCTCCTCCAGTGCCACAATGATACCACACACAAACTGGAGGCGCAACACCTCATATTCCGCCTCAAGAGCCTACATCCTGATAGCCTAAGCATAGAATTCACTAGATTCAAATCTCCCCACCCCTAGCCTCATCCCATGTCCAACCATCCCTCTCATCCCTGCCTCCTTGACCTGACACAACCTGTCCATCTTCTTCCCCAGCTATCCACCCCACCCTTCCCGCCGACCAATCCCCACTACTCACTACCTGCATCTACCCATTGCCATCCCACCTACCTTTCCCCACACCCATTGCTCTTTCCTCTATTTATTTTCCAGCTCCCTTCCCCCTCCCCAGTCCTGCCCGACCCAAAACATCAACTCTCCTAATCCTCTGATGCTGCCTGACCTGCTGCGTTCGTCCAGCTCCACAGTATGTTGACATGAGTACAAATCTGTTTCCACTTACCCCTCTGTCCTTTCAGAAAGATTCCAATGAAGTCTGACCTTTTAATCATCCTACCATCCCTCCCCTTCATTTTGCACTTCATCACTAGTGATGTCACTGGGTGCACAGTGACAGGATTGAGGATCTGAACAGATGCACCTTGGTCCAACGCTTTAAGCCTATTGAAGGAGCAATTCTCTCCGTGAGGTTTCAAAGGACAGCATGTATTAGAATGAGAAACAGCAAAAGTAAGTGAAAGAAATATTGAGCTTCACAACAGATACAAGACTTCACTTATAAGTTATGATCACCCATCAACACTTAGTGCTGCTAGGTGTTCTTGTTATTTATTTTACAAATGTTCCCACGAGGTGGGATACTTGCTCTTGCGGCTGAGCTGGAGGCAGACTGCTGATCGTGCTGTTCCATAGGTGAGATGACTTTGACAACTGTCCTTTGCTTCCCTGAGGCTTGGAGGGATCCAGCATGCTCAGGGCTTGCTTCACAAGTGCAAGAGCCTTCTCTGACAGCATGTACCAGAAGTGCTCAGAGATGAGCCCTGGGAGCAGATGATAGCTGATCTTTTGTCCGTGCACACTCGTACATCCCAGCTCACCTGAGAGGGATAGGGTCTCCTGGAAACTCCGTGTATCGCAAACTTCATACATCCTTCTCATACTGTATGGGGCTCACAATGAAGGTGATGACATGCAGGTCTTTGTACATCTCTGACATTCACTAACTAGGGTCATAGAGCATGGAAACAGGCCCTCCACCCCAACTTATCGATGCCAACTAGGTTTCCTAAACTGAACCAGTCCCATTTGCCCTGCTTTGGCCCATGTCCCTCGAGACCTTTGCCATCCATGTAACTGTCCAAATATCTTTTTACATGTTGTAATTGTACCCAACATATATATGTATTAATATATAGTTTTATTTATATGTATGTATATATATATAGACACACATATATAAAACTATATATTAATACATTATATATATAATATATAGTGTGTGTGTATAGACCTTTGTGTCTACCAATATGCCAGGTATATCCTTGTGCATCGGCTCATTCTCTCAGCCTCTTAGATGTATACACCTACCTTGGCATCAGCATTCACATGGCCACTCCGCCTCCATGGGGCAAAGATAAAAAAGTATGTGGACTTCTCTTTTCTTGCTGTGTGCTGTGTCTCCTTCTGGAGTCAAAAGGAGGAAGAACATTTAATCATTATGAAGAGACACAACCCTTATGCTGGGGGTGGGTGGGGGGGTGATGTGGTGATCTCCTCAGGAATACAATATTGGAAGTACCTTCAGTATGGCACCACCTCCTATCTCAGCATTAGCTGACATTGACCTTACTGCCTAGTTTCCCATCTTGGGACAGCGGCAGTACAGTTCCTGCATTTGGTCCACTGAACAAGAGCAGCACCTACTTTCTGCATCAACCTTTAGTCTCACTGCCAAATTGAGACCCTCAAATAGAGTGCTTATTCTGAGGAAGTACAGAATCCAAACTTACTTCACCCTGCTTGTTTGCTGCAAAAATCAGAAACAAGGTTATTTTCGAATAAGCAGACATGTGTCTCATTAATCTGATGTCCTACTAGTTCTCTGAGGAGTTTGAATGTGCCTCACAGTAGTCACTTGTAATTCAGAAAATGTATCATTCAATTTACACACAGCTATGTATAAGAAACAACAAAGAACTGAAGTGTGGGTCTGGGTTTATGCACAAGTTTCTCCACTGTTGATGTTGTTTGACATTTAAATATTGGCCAGTGTACTAGCGAGCAGTTTCTGGATCTTTGAAATAATGCCACAATATTTTTAATATTGACTTGAGCATAAATCTAGAATACTGTGAACAATTTTGGTCTCCTTATCATAGAATCCCTACAGGTTGGAAACAGGCCCTTCAGCCCAACAAGTCCACACCAACCCTCAGAGCATCCCACTCAGACCCATTCCCCTATAACCCACCTAATCTACATTTCCCTGGGCAGTATGGGCAATTTAGCATGGCCAATCCACCTAGCCTGCATACCTTTGGACTGTGGGAGGAAGCCAGAGCACCAGGAGGAAACCCATACAGACACGGGGAGAATGTGCAAACTCTACATAGACAGTTGCCCAAGGGTGGAATTGAACCAGGGTCCCTTAGAGCTGCGAGGTAGTAGTGCTAACCACTGAGCCACCATGCCACCCTAAAAAAAAGATGTGCTGGCATTGGAGGCAGTCCACAAAATGTCACAAGGTTGATCCAGGGTGGGGAGGGACTGTCTTATGAGGAGAGGCTGAGTAGGTTGGGTCTGAACTCATTGATGTTGAGAAGAATAAGAGGCAACCTTATTGAAATAGATTGGATTCTTAGGGGACTTGATAGGGTAGATGTGTAAAAGTTGTTATCCTTTGGTAGAGAGTCTTGAACCAGACGGTATAACTCATAGTAAGGGGTCACACCCAGTTAAGACAGAGATGAAGAGAAATTTCTTCTCTCAGAGGGTGATGAATTTGTAAAAATTACAAATTTACCACAGAGGGCTGTGGAGACTGTGTCACTAAGTATATTCAAGGCGGAGATAGACAGATTTTTAATCAATAAGGGAAATAAAGGTAGTGGGGAAAGGACAGGAAAGGGGCAGAGCAAACTCAGTGGGACCAATGGCCTACTTCTGCTCCAGTGCCTCCTGGTGTTATGATTGCATAAGACTCCAGATTCACATCTCATATGAAGTACAGTACCACCAACATCACAAAATTGCTGCAATGTTGCACTGAAGTGTGGTTCTGGGTTTATGCTCAAGTCTCTCCACTGGTAACTGAACCCACAACCTTATAAAAGTGACACATGTTTTTGCTGACTGAACCGTGAGTGCCATTGTGATGGAAGGATTTTTGCAATAAACATTTCCTAACAGATTATCTGCTTATTATCTCACTGCTGTTTGCGTGACTGTCTGTGTGTGTATCCAGTGTAACTGTTGTGTCAGCCTTACTTGGCTGGAGTGGAAGGCAGGACAGATTAAGTGGTGTGAGGAAGATGGTGTAAAGCAAAAGAACTGGTCCAAATGAAAAACCAAAGACAAGCCGAATGGAAGTATATAATGGTATCTCGCTATCTGCCATTGAGCAAGTAAGGGCAGAGGTTATGGCCTGTTTTTCAGGCTTCCAGGCAAAACATCGATAAAATTAATTACGGTGGACCAGACACTATAGACAATAGGTGCAGGAGTAGGCCATTCGGCCCTTCGAGGCAGCACCACCATTCATTATGATCATGGCTGATCATCCACAACCAGTATCCTAATAGACAATAGACGCTGTATCCTGATGGCTGAAAAGAGTCAATCCACCATGTCCTGTTGTCTCAATTCACAAGTGGCCAGCAGGGACAAAGAAACTAATGATATGCTGAAGAGCTCGGAAGTGCAGCAGCATTGACATAAATGACTCAGAGGAGCTGGCTACCAGTCATCCAGAATGGTGATAACCTGTCCATCAAGCTGTCTGATGCTTTGAGTCAACATGTCTTGATGATGTGGCAGCACAGTGGAAAATCCTGCATTCCAGATCCCACTGCCTCACGGGACTTTCTACCCCTTTTTCCCAAAGATCTCTGGGTTAAGAATGGGCCTGTTTAGTTCCTTGGCCCTGAGCAGATATTAACCACATATCGAGGCACTGCTGACAAAGACAATGTTTTGTCCAAAAGACTATCAACTCCCCAGTGGAAAAATGAAATGTCATTCCGGTAGTTCCCCTTCAGTTTTTTTTGTAACATCCTAGGAAGCTGAACTGAGAATGGCAGTGGGGAGGGAATTAGTCTGTTTTACTAGAGGCAAGGAGCCCAAGAAAGTTCATTGTGCCATTTTAAAAGATTATGTCCAGGTGGAAGTTCTCATACACATTGAGTTCTCTCTTCCTGGTACCAATAGGTACCAATAATTGGAACAGTCAGTACTTCATAATGCTACGTGCAAGAGTAACTATATATTCTTTGTATTTTAATAAATACTTTTGTTGTCACTTCCTGAGGTATGAGAAACCACAATACTGTGCTCATCTACGCAAGCTTGCTGTTAGGCTAGGTGACTTTATTATAAGTCAACTTACATATAAATACTGTGAAATCAAATACCTCCGATCATTCAGAAATAGCTATTGAAGTCAACTTTGAATAAGGTGGCTGACAATGAACCTTCTTCATTCCTCCTTTTTGAGATGATTTACTTCCTGTGCAAACATCTTGAAGACAGAGGTTTTAAATTAATTTTATGACCTGGCACCTGAATTCCAAACAGTAAACTAATTGACTTGTGGTTTGTTGGACCCCTCAATTTTGATATAATGGGTATTTTTGAGAGTTGCTCGTATGTTCATTTGTCTTTCTAACAATTTGTATGAAGTTTAGTTCTAGACCAGTGATGGTAAATCATCTTGATGACAACTGTCAAATGTTGACAAAAATAGAGTTAACAAGATATTTTGGGATCATTGGTGCTATGATGCTAAATTTCTATTGATGATTTTTCAGATTTTGCTTTGCAATTTGTTGCCTTGTAAAATTACATAGGGCATTAATGTTATTTCATGAACTGGCTTCCAAGTGTCCAATCTGATGAGGTTCTCACCCACTTTAGGCTCTCTCATCTGACTGGAAGTTTGATTTAATTATGTTCCAGACTACATCTCTCACTGTCTATTTTCAGACCACATATCTGTTTCTGTCTGACTCTCACTCTGTTGCCATCATCAAACTGTTATCCTCATGTTTGTAGCTCAATACTCAAAGTTTTATCAATGCCTAATCCATACGCGCTTGCGCTCTGCAGTCTAGTTTTTCTGACCTCCTGTATTGACTTTATGACATGATGTAAGGACAAACAAATCAAAACAAAGAAGTTTGTTAGAGCTATGTAGGAATGTGGATTTGAGATTACAATAAGATCAGACATGATCTTATTGAATGGTGGAGGAGGATCAATTAATGACCTACTCTTGCTCCTTGTTTATATGTTGGAGAGGTTTAAATGTCTATTCAACTACAACTTGCTGAAATGGCATGAAGTATATCTGGTTGCTTCTGAGTTCTGTGGACTCAAGCTTTTCCGCACTTATTTACGAGATCATCACTTTTCTTGGATGATTACGATAGTTGAAGGATAGATGAATGAAGGGATATGGGAACAGGACATATACATGGGCTTTGGACTATTTGCATGTCGGATAAACATCAGCACAGACTGATTATGCTGAACAGTCTGTTTCTCTGCAGTAATTTTTATGTCATCATTTGCTTCAAGGTTTTTATTTCTTTGATGGAAAGTACAGCTGGTTAATTAGTTGTTCAATTTGAGTTACACTACTTACAAGACTTAATTTCAGTTTTATTGCATATTGGATCTAGTTTCATAGAATATTCTGTCCTCTAGGATTTATCTACACGGGGGAAGTTGTGCACCGTATGTTAACAGCTACTCAGTACATCGCACCACTAATGGCTAATTTTGACCCAAGTGTGTCTAGGAATTCAACTGTTCAATACTTCGACAACGGTGAGTATTAATTTTATTGAAACATTTTGTAGGATAACTTAAACCCTAAAAATATCATTGTTTCTTCCCTAAAATATTATTAGAAATTATTTAGAGGGGCTTTGGGTTTAAATTTGATGAATAATTGAACAGGTAATGACAAATACCTTTAAATGATGATTCTGAACACTTGTTAAGCGTATGATAATGGGTTAGGTTGTAATCTGCAAATTGTTGCTTATGTTTACAGTCCAGTAGTCTTACTGCTAATGCTTTTCATTCTGTTTTCCTTGAAATATTGTGAAAGAAAAACCAATAATTTAATGAGCCACTGTCATTAGTACAGCGTGCTATATGTAGATAATGCTGCAGTATTAATGAGCTACCCTGCTCATAATGGAGCACCTCATGCCAGCCTTCAGCAAGATTTTGATAACATCCAGGATCGACTGAAAAGTGACAGATACTATAAACGTTATCTAATAACCATGTCACCTGAGAAATGGCCCAACCATCTCTCCTTCACCTTCATTGACACCACCACTACAACACTGTCACATTTGGGTTATGTTACTGGACTAGAAATCCAGAGGCCGAGACTGATGACATCCAGGAACATAAGGTAAAATCCTATCACAGTAACTGGAGAATTTAAATTCAGTTAACAGCTACGTGGTTAGTACCACATTTAAAAATTGTTGAGAAGAGAAGTATATCATAAAGCCATGGTGGTCCACAGCACAGAAGAGGGCTAACCCCCTCTTCACACTAACCATTCTGCCTCACCTCTTATTATCACAGGTTCTGTTCTTGCTGTCATCACTGATTCTATACAACTTTACCTCACATGTGCAATTCTACACATTCTTTCACACATCCCATTCTCCTACTCAGACATGCCTTATTCTCTGTCTGTTTCTAAGTAAACCTTTCACTTGTCCTATGTCTTATTCCACTTCCTCTTGCATAGCCTATTTTGCCTTTATTCTCACTTCTCCCATTCTAACTTGTGGCCCTGCACTTGCTGTATTTCCATCTCTTCAGGCTCACCACACCTGCACTCCCCTCCCCCCCCCGACTCCAGCCAGCCCACCCCCCCATTCTAGCTGCTGTCACATCCATCCATTTTATCAGTACTCACACGGCCCACATCTGGACTCATCAGTCCCCTTCCCTGACCCAAGGGATCATTCTTTCAGGACAGTAAATGAAGCTCAAGATAAAACACACAGCTTGAAAGTCCACACTTAGATTAAAAATAATCTTAAAAGTTAATTCATCATGTCAAACAGTGAAATAAAACTCAAATAATCTGATATCACATCCATTATCCATTAATGTGGATGGATTTAGTGAACCTGTCTGATATACAGGTATGTGTCTAAGCAAATATTAAACCTAGATGCTTGTTTGATACAGTTCATATAGACAATCAATAACTCAATGTGCATCATACACCTGCAGGCGCAAAAGCATTTGATGCTCTTTGAGGTTATATCCATTGATCAACTTCATCCGCGGCTGTGCGTGTTTATCTGGCCGGAGTGAATCATGGTGGATTTATGACCTTGATGTGGATCTTTTGGCACCTGGGCCATTGTGAACTACTAAATGGGAGCACTCCCATGTCCTGCTCAAATTCAGGGCTGACAACTTGATGCTCTGTGAGCTGTATTTCTTACATTCAAATCAGCATCTCCTCTCGCTTTAACAGACTTACCAGCTGCTGGGGTACTTCCCCAATGTTTGACTGATAAATTGGAATACTCTCATTTTCCGAAACTCATTCTTTGCTGGGTCTCAGAGTCCTTATGTTGCTGATCAGCTCCCTCTTTCCTATTCTGGCTTGCTGTTCTTCCAAAGAAAGATTCCCCGTCTCTCCCAGCATGCACACTGTCTAATCACAGATTCCCTCTCTCTCCCAG
>JAHRHZ010000014.1:70005639-70033024 GCA_024137785.1 Ginglymostoma cirratum
CTCCCAGCATGCACACTGTCTAATCACAGATTCCCTCTCTCTCCCAGTGTGCACACTGTCTCCAATCACCAATTACCTTTCTCCCTGCGTGCACACTGAGTCTCTAATCACAGATCACAGGCTCTTCCTGTGTCCCCAGCATCACAGATACCAGCCAATTTGATTCACTGTGATATCAGGAAATATTTGGAGGCACTGGATACTACAAAGGCTTTGGGGCCTAATAACATTCTGGCAATTGTGCTGAAGGCTTGTGCTCCAGAACTTGCTGCACGCCTAGTCAAGTCTTCTAGTACAGGTACAACACTGGCGTCTACCTGACAATATGGAACATTGCCCAGGTATGTCCTGAACATAAAAAGCAGGACAAATCCAACCCAGCCATTTACCATACCATCAGTTTACTCTCGATCATCATTAAAGTGTTGGAACGTGTCATCAACAGTGCTATCAAACAGCATCTACGCAGCAATAACCTGCCCAGTGACGCCCAGTTTGGGTTCTCCCAGGGCTACTCAGCTCCTGACATCATTATGGCCATGGTTTAAACATGGACAAAAGAGCAGAATTCCAGAGGTGAGTTGAGAGTGATAGTCCTTGACATCAAGGCCACATCTGACCGAGAGTGGCATGAAGGAACCCTAGCAAAACTGGAATCAATGGGAATCAGGGATAAAACTGTCTGCTATTTGGAGTCATACCTGGCACGTAGAAAGATAGTGGTGGTTGTTGGAGGTCAGTCATTTCAGCTCCAGGACATATCTGCAGGAGTTCCTCTGGTTAGTGTCCTAGGTCCAAATTATTGTCAGCTCCTTCATCAATGTGCTTCCCTCCATCATAACGTCAGAAGTGGGGATGTTTGCTGATGAATGCACAATGTTCAGCACCATTCATGACATGTCAGATACTGAAGCAGTCCATGTTCAAGTGCAGCAAGATCCGGACAACATCCAGGCTTGGGCTGATAAGTGGCAAGTAATAATCATGCCAAGCAAAAGCCTAACAAGTACCATATCCACTCAGAGACAGTCTAACCATCACCTCTTGACATTCAATGGTGTTACTATCACTGAATCCCTCACTATCAACATCCCCAGTGCTACCATTTACTGGAAACTCAAATGGACTCACCATATAAACACAGTGGCTACGAGAGCAGGGCAAAGGCTGGGAATACTTCAGTGAGTACCTCACCTCCCGACCCCTTATAGCCTATCTATCATAAGGCACAAGTCAGGAGTGTGATGGAATATTCCCCACTTGCCTGGATGAGTGCAGCCCCAATAACACTCAAAAAGCTTGACACTATCCAAGACAAAGCAACCCATTTGATTAGCACCACATCCACAAAAATCCACTCCCTCCACCACCAATGCGCAGCTGCAGCAGTGTGTACTATCTACAAGATGCACTGCAGAAATTCACCAAATGTCCTCAGACAGAACCTTCCAGAGCCAAAACTACTTCCATCAAGGAGGACAAGAGCAACAGGTACCTGGATATGCCATCACCTGCAAGTTGCCCTCCAAGCCACTCACCATCCTGAGTTGGAAATATATCACCGTCTGTTCATTGTCATTGGGTCAAAACCTTGGAATTCACATTTTAATGACATTGTGGGTCAACCTACAGCGCGTGGACTGCAGCAGTTGAAGAAGGCAGCTTGCCACTACCTTCTCAAGGGCAACAAGGGATGGGCAAGAAATGCTGGCCCAGCCAGCAATGCTTACGTCCCAGGAGTGGAAAAAAAGAAAATCCCTTCCTGCACTGTTTGCTGCTCCTGCAATCAAATATTTCCATTCTCCTGCACTTGTACCTCCTCCAAACAGAGGTGCACATTTCTCACTTTTATCAAACTGCTTATGCTGTTATACTTGCAATTGATGCTCAGCCTCACTCCACTCAGACTCAGTGGAATATCCTAAACATTTCAGTGTGCATATTTTGCCAGATGAGTTTATGACTACACCTGCAGATACTTTAGAGGGAACATTGCTCATAAATGCCCAATTTGACATCAAACAGACCACTGCACTTCTGACCTCAGTACAACCTTGGTCCAAATGTGAACAAAACAGTTGAATTCCAGAAGAGCAGTGAGGATGACTCCCCTTAACATTAAGGCAGCATGTGACCAAGTGTAGCACCAAGGAGCCCTCACAGAATTGAAATCAGTGAGATTTGGGAGGAAACTGTTAAGTCACCCTGGGAATTATACATAACAAGGAAGGATAGATGTGGTTGTTCAAGGCCAATCATGTTAGTCTAAGGGCATTGATGTAGTAGTTCCTCTGGATGGTATCTTAGGCCCAAACATCTTCAGTTGTTTCATTAATGACTTTGTCTCTATTCTTATGTTAGAACTGGGGATGTTTACTGTTGATTGAACAGTGGTCAGTTCCACCAACCTTCTCAGACACTATAAGTCACTATAGTCCTCCCAGACCATAGGGCTGCTCTCTCAGTATAGAGAGACAACTGGTGGTAGTTTAACTTCAGAGTCACCGTGCTTTAGGCATAAGGAAAGATTGAGGAGAGTCCATTATGGTAACCTTAGTCAGTGTTGGAATTGAACCCACATTGATGGCATCACACACCAGCTGTCCAGCAAACTGAACTAACTGACTGATAAATGGCAAGTAGTATATTGCACAATGCAAGTGCCAAACAATGGGCATCTCCCTAACAAAGGGTCCAACCACCTTCTGTTGATATTCAGCGACATTTTCATTGTTGAATCTTTCATCATTAAATTTCCGGACCAGACACAGAAATACTCTGGCAGCAAGAAGGAAGAGGCTGAGAATTCTGAAGCGAGTAACTCATTTTCTGGCTCCAGAAATCTTATGCACCCTGGAAGGCACAAGTCAGGAGTGTGATGGAATACTCCCCACTTGCCTGGACGAGAACAGCCCCAACAACACTCAAGAAGTTTGACACTGTCCAGGACAAAGCAGCCCACTCGATCAGCATTACACCCACCTTAAACATTCACCCTCTTCAGAACAGACATAGTGCAGTCACAGTGAGTACCATCTATAGGATACACTGTGGCAACTCAGCAAGGCCTCTTCAAAAACACCTCACAAACCTTTAACCTTTACCACTTAAAAGGACAAGGACAAGATGCACACAGGAATACCACTGCCTGAAAGCTTCTCTCCAAGTAGCTGAACGTCCTGACTTGGAACTATATCATTGTTGCTATACAAATTCTTGGAACTCCCTCTCAACAGCAGAGTGAGAGTGCTTTCAATAAGCAGACAGCAACCCAAGTTCAGGAAACAACCTCGGCCACCTTTCTAAGGACAATTGGAGATGAACAATAGGCGATGGTCCTGCCAGCAATGTCCAAATGCTCAGATTAAAGAAACTCCACAGGATCGAAGAGTTAGTGCTTGAAGCACTGACCATGTCAATATTTTAGATTTCGGAGAAGTAGTTAAAAACGGGAGGGAAGGAGGATGTGGAACAGAGTGCCTGTGTGTGATTAAGATTATTGCCCATATAGAGGACAAACAGAAGTAAATACAAATTGGTCTAAAGCACCTGATTCTGCGTTGCAGTTCTGCGGAAGCAGTATTGTACCTTCCTCCTCCACAACCATGTGGTGCTTTGCTACCAGATATTCAGTAGCAGTTTTCACAGGGACTCTTCTCATCATTAACCTCATCTTTGGTGGACTGTTGGCAGAAACTCTCAGAAATGTTGTAAATGGTCATTTTTGCCACTATGTCTGACAAAGTTATAGCAGGAGTTCTTTCATTTCTTTCAGCTGCAGCTAATGGAATATTGTGAATTTACTGACCTTACATTCTGTAGTGAAAGAAATGAAAAACTTGTACCATCCAAAATACTGTAAGTGCATAAAATGGTCAATGAATCAGTTGTTTTTCTGACAAAGCATGTCCCTTCACGAGGCAGCAGTATTGTTCAGCAGATTAGCTTGAAGGTTCCACATGTCCACGTGGTTTTATTTGTTCTATTATGCATTTTCTGTATGTGCAGGTACTGCTCTGGTTGTACAGTGGGATAATGTCCGTCTACAGGATAACTATGATTTAGGGAGCTTCACGTTCCAGGCCACCCTGCATAATGATGGACGGATTGTGTTTGCTTATAAAGAGGCAAGTTTTCCAGCTAGTTTACATTCTATATTAGTAATGGTAGTATAAATGTTGAATGCCCTGATGGAGGTTACTTAATTAACCTCTCAAAAAGGATGGCAATGTCAGGTCAATAAGGAGAAGCAATTCTTTCATTGATAACCAATCATTTTGAGGTAGATTTGGACAAATTAAGGATTTTCCTTTGTTTGGTGTCATTCACCCTATGGCTTGTGTCTTATTTGTCTTGTAGAGTGGGAATGGATGAGGAGAGGCACAAGTTAATTCTCAGATCTTGTAACCCACCCTGGCTGTGATGAAGTTAAACTAAAAGATGCTCTATTATTCGCACGGTGAACATTCTTTTGCTATGACATTGGATGTCTGTAAAGGACGTTCCTCACTTTATCATATCTGAGGCCGTGATGACAAGGGGTGATAAAGTCAAAACATTAATTTTCTTCTCCATTTTCAAGGAAAGTCCCGGAGGAGCGAATTAATAAATAAAAAGCAGGAGACCTGTTCTACTGCCACAATAAAGAATATCACATCACTCTTGTACATTTTGGGATTTTAAACCATTCTTTCATCCAGTTAGCAACACTCTAATGGATTCTTACAAAATAAACGGACATGTCTTCACAACTTATTCCATTCCAAATCTCATGAAAAAGATAGTATCTATAAATATTTTTCAAAACTAAATATACAGATAGGTGGAAAATTGTTATTATTCATATTTTGCATTGAAGTTGGCTAATCCATTTTAATAATCACCTTTTGTGACATATTTTATCAGCAGTATTTCAATGCATTTATTTTGCAGAAAGTAACTATTTATAAATTGAGTCAATCATTCCCTCCTAAGTGAATGCTGAACATGGCTGATTCTGAAGTAGGATGTGATTTATACGCATGTAATAGTTCAGAATTGTGGTATTTTTTCTTTACCTATGGCAGTGATTTCTGAAAGTAACTGCAATTGAAATACTGAATTAGGTTTACAACTTGAGATGTTTTGTATTCCACAAGAAATGTTTTATTCCAATATAATTACCTGTGATCAGTAAACAGTGAACAGATAATAGCTGCACTTTGAAATGCCTGAAGAATTGGAATTTATCCTACATATATTGATCTTTGTATTGTCCAGATTCCTGTTCCTGTGACACAGATAAACTCAGCGAATCACCCAGTCAAAGTGGGGCTGTCAGATGCATTTGTAGTCGTCCACAAGATCCAACAGATTCCCAGTAAGTGAAGTTGCATCATTCCACAGCACACGTACCACAGGAAACGTTAGCTGAGAGCTTTCAATCAGTTCTTTGGGAGAGGTTTTCTTCAAGTTAAAGTTTTAAATGTAGCCAATAGAGTTCTATATTCAGAAGAAAAGTTACATTTCAAAGTTAACATTCAAGTTAAGTTTCAGGATTGGACATTTCGTCAGAGTGCATAAAGAGTATTTTCTAATATCACAATTCTTGCATCATTAAGATTCAACGAAAGCAGAGATAGAATAGGAACAATTATTCATGGAAATTAATCAAAATCAGCCAACTTGAAATGAAGAATTATAAATGTACAGTCGATGTAGCACGGTCAATCAAATATGTGTCAGTTGACATCACTTACATGTCAGAATCTCTTTAAGATTTCCATCTGGCTTTTCATACAACCTTCAAGTTACAGTCAGTGGACAAATAATCAAGCGTATGTGGTTGAAATTTCAGATGTTCTGAGAAATTAAATGTGTAGGTTCATAGAATTTGACTTTTAGCATACAGTGATTATGATATTGTGGTTTGGCTGAACCGTTAAATACATCTGGCCTGAGCAGCTCCAGTGTCAGCTGTTCTTTAAATATGTGTGTCTTTTTGTTAGTTTCCTTTTAGAGATGTTAAATCAGCCATAGCTCGAGTCAATTACTGTCAAAGTGAAACAAAAGACTACTCACCTCAGCTTATTTGTAGTTTCATTGTGATGCTGAGAGAATGTCAATTACTTGACCATTGTCTCCAACGTATAATTTCTTTTGACACTTCATTCTGCTTAGTCAAGTATTAGAATTAGGTTCATTGTCACATGTCCTCACATGAGTGCTGTGAAAAGTTTAGAAATTTGCCACTTATGGCGCCATCTTAGGTACAAAGTTACCAAAGTACATGATCTCAGGAATAAATGAGAAAAACAAAGAAATAAAAATGTCTGTATTACAGTCCTTCAAGCAGACTGCGCGGGCCTCACCTCCAGTCCATTCTGGGCCTCGCCTCCTGTCTGCGTAGACTTGCTTCCAGTCCGCGCTGGGAGCTCGCGGCCAATCCACGTCATGCCTCGCCCAAGTCCACGCCACATTCCGACGACCCACCGAGCTTTGAGCACCGCCGCAACCGACGATTCATCTGCCCCCACTGTAGGCCTACCGCAGACCCAACCCAGGCGCCAAGCTCCGCAGTCACTGCCGACAACACCCTGACACCGCTCTGGCTACCCACGATGATGAAGATCAGAAGATGAAAGAAAACAGAAAGAGAAAGACGGAAAAGGAAACAGAGAGAGAGAAGGATGCAGCAGGCCTGGAGTATACAAGCTCGGAATTCCTAACACTCCCTACTATGCCAAATATATTGATTTTTCTAAATGCCATCATGCCAAAACTTTCCTAATTCTCCTGCAATTATGCTTTGGATTATATAAAATATAATCAACCATTCCAAGTGTGTTTTGTTAAAACAATTGAATTCTCATAACTATAAGAGTATGAAAATTTGTTATTGAGGTATGATTTGTTGTTTAAAAATTCTATGTCCCCACAATTATATAGTAGAACATTTGTGAACAAGCCCAATTTACATTATTAGTTAGGGGGAGAAAATCCATTATCTCAGAATGAATCAGAGGTAAAAGGTACTGCAGATGCTGGAGAATCCGAGATAACAAGCATGGGGCTGGATGAGCACAGCAGGTCAAGCAGCATCATAGGAGCAGGAAAACTTGACGTTTCGGGCCTAAACCCTTCATCAGAAATGGGGGAGGGGAAGAGGGTTCTGAAATAAATAGGGAGAGAGGGGGAGGCGGATAGAGGATGGATAGAGGAGAGGATAGGTGGAGAGGAGGCGGAGGCGGCGGAAAAACTGCTCAATATCCAGGCGTGAGGATGCCTACCCTGAAGAAGTTACCCTCCTCCCTCCGGACAAACCTCAGGGAATCTCTCTCCCACTGCAACTCTCTCATCACCTCTTCGGCCTTGAAACTGCTCGACCACGTCCTGAAGCAAACCAGGTACCACAGCCACATCACCTTTCTTAGTACCTGCCTACGGAACCAGATCATCCCCAATGGACTACAATCCACATTCAAGCCTTCCCAATTTGGCGCTCACGCCTGGATATTGAGCAGTTTTTCCGCCGCCTCTGCCTCCTCTCCACCTATCCTCTCCTCTATCCATCCTCTATCCGCCTCCCCCTCTCTCCCTATTTATTTCAGAACCCTCTTCCCCTCCCCCATTTCTGATGAAGGGTTTAGGCCCGAAACGTCAAGTTTTCCTGCTCCTATGATGCTGCTTGACCTGCTGTGCTCATCCAGCCCCATGCTTGTTATCTCAGAATGAAGTTGGCTTTTTCAAGTATGTTAATTTTCTGGACACTGTAATATTTACGTACCTTGTAGATCATAGCTAAGATACTGCAATATTGCTATTATTGTGGTTATTATCAGTCCACCAACTGATTACTTACAGGCACTGAAATTAATACGAGTTTTATTTGAGAAATATGTCCATAAACCTATTCCTTCACACCTGTAACCACATTGTCAAACAGTCTGCAAGAATTGGGTTTTGTACAAAATATGGCAAATGTATAAATTCACAGATTATATCACATATCCAAATTCCTCAAGCTCCCTTGCTTTCAGATAGTCGTCTCCCTGTTCTTTTCTTGGCTTTCCAATCCTATGTAGAAACAGAGCAAAAAGAACTATAAGAACAAGATAGCAGAAGGAAGCCATTTGGCCCATCAAGTCTGTATCAACTCATTCATAGAACAGCAAAATTGGCCTCATTCAGAGGCTCTTTTATCCATTGTCCTGAAATTCTTATTCAACTTAAAATATTAATCTAATTCCCTTTTAAAAACTTCCAGCATGTATCAAGAAAAACATTATTCATCCCAAGTCCAGACACTGTGTAAAAATTATTTTTCTCAATGCTTCATCTGATTCTTTTGCTTCTCCAGTCTACCAATGAAACCATAACCCTCACTTCTGGAACAAATCTGGTAAATATATTCAGTACTCTCTTTAAAAGTTCATGTCTTTCCACAAGTGGGGAGTTCAACTGGGGCAGGCCAGTGGTTTTTTTTAAAAGATTCACTGGCTTCCATTAATTTGCCTCCATTTATAAACCCAGTTCCCTTTTGTTAGGCGCTTTATCATCTTAGTAGATTTGTGCAGCAACACCCAAACCTTTTACCCCTTTAAATTGTGCTATTTTGTCTGCATAGTCTCTCCCCATGCATTTAATCCAAGACATTTATGTATTAAATTTAATCTTCCTTTATACTCCCTGTGGCGATATCTTGTTGGAATCCATTACTATTTTCCTTACTACTTGCTGCAAGGATCCTGCACAAACTTTTAAAGGCAGGACATATGTGATGTACCAGATTGTTTTCCTTCAAAGAGGTTACTAAAGTGGTGGACAGGGGAATTTCCATAGATTCTATAATCTTTTGAATGAATTTCCTCAGATTGTTAAGTAAAGTTGACGCTCAGAGAAGGGCAACTTTTTAAATGGTTAGGAGAATGGGTGAACGATAGGAGACTGAGAGTAGAGATAAAGAACAGGTAACCTAAAGATTTCAATCAACTGAACCAGTGAGCCGAGAAATGACAGGTGGAGTTTAATTTAGATGAATGCAAGGTGTTGCATTTTGGTAAAATAAACCAGAGCAGGACTTTCACAGTTAATGGTAGGGCCTTGGGGAGTGTTGGAGAACAGAGAGACCTAGGGGTGCAGATGCATGGTTCACAGGCAGATAGCATGATGAAGAAGCCATTTGGCATGCTTGCCTTCACTAGTCAGAACACTGAGCACAGGACTCAGGTCGTCTTGTAACGACTGTCCAAGACGTTGTTAAGGCCACATTTGGAGCACAGCGTACAGTTATGGTCGCCTTGCTATAGGAAGGATGTTACTAAATTGGAAACAGTGCAGCAAAAAAATTTCTGAAGAAGGGTCCCAACCCAAAGCATCAGCTTTCCTGCTCCTCTGATGCTGTGTTCCTCTAGCTCCACACTTTGTTATCAAAAAAGATTTGCAACTATGTTATCAAAACTCAAGGGATTGAGTTTTAAAGAGAGGCTGTAAAAGCTGGGGTAGTAGGAATGCAGATGCTGGAGAACCTGAGATAACAATGTGTAGAGCTGGATGAACACAGCAGGCCAACACAGCGGAAGGCTGACATTTCAGACATAGACCCTTCTTTCTGAAGAAGGGTCTAGGCCCAAAACTTCAGCCTTCCTGCTCCTCTGATGCTGCTTGGCCTGCTGTGTTCATCCAGCTCTACACCTTGTTATCTCTGTAAAGGCTAGGACTTGTTTCCCTGGAGCATAGGAGGCTGAAAGGTGACCTTATCCAGGTTTATAAAATAATGAAGGGCATAGATAAGGTGAATAGCCAAGGTCTTTTCACCAAGGTAGGGATGTCCAAAACTAGAAGGCCATAAGAGGGGAAAGATTCAGAAGGAACATGAGGGATCACTTTTTCACACAGAAAAAGTGTGAATGGAACGAGCTACTAGAGGAAGTGTTAGAGGCTGGTACAATTACATTTAAAAGACATTTGGACAGGTACACAAACAGGAAAGGTTTAGAGGGATATGGGCCAAATGGGACGGGTTCAACTTAGGAAACCTGTCAACATGGATGAGTTGGGCAGAAGGGTATGTCCCTGTGCTGTATGACTCTATGACATGATCAGCATGTGATGAGTGATGTCCCACACGGATTTGTATTGTGTAGTTAACCTTTCATGGTATTTAATTAATCATTTAGATGATGGGATGGAAGTCAATGTATCCAAATTTTCTTTTATGAGAAAATAACAGAGACAAATGGTATTACAGTTGAATAAAGGTAACTACAAGGACATGAGGGAAGAACTGGCCAGAGTTGACTTGGAAAGGACACTTGCAGGGAAGACAGGAGAGTGGCAATGGCAGGAGGTTCCGCGGTTAATTCAGAGGGAACAGCAGAAATTCATCCCAAAGAAGCAGAGGCATACTAAGGGGAGGATGAGGCAACCATGGCTAACAAGAGAAGTCAGGGACGGCATAAAAGCAAAAGAAAAAGCATGCAATGCGATGAAGATACATGTGGAAAGCCAGAGGATTGGGAAGTTTTAATAAACCAGCAGAGAATAACTTAAAAAAAAAATAAACAGGAAAAAAAATAAAAGAAGACATTAGGTTAGCGAGTAATATAAAAGAAGATTGCAAGAGTATTTTTAAGAAATCTAAAAGGTAAGAGAGAAACAAGAATAGACATTGGACTGCTAGAAAATGGGGCTGGAGAAGTATAATGGGGATCAAAGAAATGCCGTGGGAGAAATTGATAAGGTACTTTGCATCTCGTTTGAAGACGCCAGTAGCATACCAGAACCTCAAGACAATCAGTGGCCGGGTAAGTGTAATGGACGTCACTAAAGAGAAGGTGCTGGGGAAATGAAAGGTGTTGATGTTCTGTTATGCTACTGGCGTCTTCAAACTTGATGCAAAGTATCTTTTCAATTTCTCCCACGGTCCAAACATGGATATACCACCTGGACCAGATGGACACGTCAGAATTCTGAAGGAAATAACTGACGAGATTGTAGAGGCATTGGTGGTGATCTTTCAGGAATCACTAGAGTCGGGAAGGGTTGTAGAGGACTGGAAACTGGCTCATGCCACACCCTGTTTAAGAAGGGAGGGAGGCAGAAAGCATGAAATTATAAGCCAGTTACCAATCTTATTGATAAGATTTTAAAGCCCATTATTGCGGATAAGATTGCAGAGTACTTGGAAGTACATGGTAAAATAGGGCTGAGTCAGCCTGGCTTTGTCAAGGGGAGGTCGTGCCTGACAGGTCTTTCAGAAATTTCTGAGGAGGTAACAAGCAAGTTAGACAAAGGAGAGCAAGTGGATGTGATATATTTGAATTTCCAGAAGGCCTTTGACAAATTGCCACACAGGAGGCAGTGAAATAAGATAAGAGCCCATGGTGTCGGGGCAAGATAGAGGATTGGCTGATCGGCAGAAGGCAGAGAGTGGGGATAAAGGGGTCTTTTTCAGAATGGCAGCCAATAGAACTCTTTCCAGCAGAATTGTTGGCTCTGGGGTAAAATTTTTTCCCATTCTTGGTGAAGGATGATCTCAGGGAAGGGAGTGTCGATTTGGAGGAAAACTCAGCTGGTCTTATTAGTAAGTTTGCGGACGATACAAAGATTGGTGGAGTTGCGGATAGTGAGGAGGATTTTCTGAGGATACAGCAGATATAGATCAGTTGGAAGCATGGTAGAAAAATGGCAGACGTAGTTTAATCCTTACAAATGTGGGTGAGGTGATGCATTTCAGAAGGTCAAGTACAGGTGGAAATTGTACAATAATGGCAGAACCCTTAGGAGTATTGATATGCAGAGGGATCTGGGTGTGCAGGTCCACAGATCACTGAAGGTGGCAATGCAGGTAGATAAGACAGTAATAAAGGCCTATGGCATGCTTGCCTTCATTAGAAGGGGCATTGAGTATAAGGATAGGCAAGTTATGCTGCAGCTTTATAGAACTTTAGTTAGGCCACACTTAGAATATTGTGTACAGCTCTGGTCACAACACTACCAGAAGGATGTGGATGCCTTGGAGAGGGTACAGAAAAGGTTTACCTAGATGCTGCCTGGTATGGGAGATTTTAGCTATGAAGAATGGTAGGGTGGACTGAGAGATGGTAAGAACTGCAGATGCTGGAGTCAGAGATAACACAGTGTGGAGCTGGAGGAACACAGCAGGTCAGGCAGCATCAGAGGAGCAGGAAAGCTGACGTTTCGGGTTGGGACCCTTCTTCAGAAATGGGGGAGGGGGAAGGAAGCTCTGAAATAAATAGACAGAGGAGGGATGGGGCTGGGGAAGGTAGGTGGGATGGTGATTGGGCCTCCTCCAGTGTCACAATGACGCCACCTGCAAACTGGAGAAACAGCACCTCATATTCCGCCTGGGGAGCCTACAGCCCAATGGCCTAAACATGGATTTTACCAGTTTTAAATCTCTCTATCTCGGGCCTCATCCCATGACCAATCCTCCCTCTCATCCCCACCTCCTTGACCTGACACAACCTGTCCATCTTCTCTTCCACCTATCTGCTCCTCCCACCTCACTGACCAATCCCCACCACTCCCTACCTGCACTCACCTATCACCACCTCACCTACCTTCCCCAGCCCCACCCCTCCTTTCTTTATTTATTTCAGAGCTCCCTTCCCTCTCCCGCATTTCTGAAGAAGGGTCCTGACCCAAAACGTCAACTTTCCTGCTCCTCTGATGCTGCCTGACCTGCTGTGTTCCTCCAGCTCCACACTGTGTTATTTAGAGTAGGCTGGGTTTGATTTCACTGGAAGGCACGAGGTTGAGGGGCAACCTGATAGAAGTTTATAAGATTGTGAATGGCATCGATAGAGTGCAAAGTATGAGGCTTTTTCCCAGGGTGGAGGGCTCAATTGCTAGGGGACAGGGGTTCAAGGTGCAGGAGAAGGAAGTTTAAAAAAGGTGTGAGAGGCATGTTTTTCATACAAAGGGTGGTGAATGCCTGGAACACGCTGCCAGAGGAGGTGGTGTTATCAGATCCAACAGCAGCATTCAAGAAGCACCTGAACAGATACATGAATAGGGAGGGAACGGAGGGATATAGATCCTGTAAGTGAAAACGGTTTCAGTATGGAAGGGCAAAATATGAAAGCACAGGACCTGTTCCGGTGCTGTATTCTTCTTTGTATCATTGCACAATACCGCTGACCCCTGTTGGTGTGTGTGTGTGTGTGTGTGTGTGTGTGTGTGTGTGTGTGTGTGTGTGTGTGTGTGTGTGTGTGTGTGTGTGTGTGTGTTTAAGGGTTTATAAAAGGATTATAATTTTAATTTATAATGTCATGTGCTGACAGTTCATAACTGTTTATCTACAGCTACAGTCTGATGACTTGTAATAAATACTAATTTTCGTTAAGTATAGATACCAGAGGTCCATACTTTCTATCAACCTGAGTTTGAGAATCAGGTAAATTGGGGAATTTTAAATGCATATCTTAAAATGTTGAACTTCAACATTTGAACATGTTGAACTTAAAATGTTGAAATGCATTGATTTTCAGCGCACTACCACATTGAGTCACAACAAGTGGTAGACAAGACAGTGGAAGCATATGCAAATGAATTCAGTTCACTTTCAACACACCATAGTGAACCACCAAGTACTCCAAACCAAGTCCAAAGAGAATATAAAACAGGAACAGAAATTGTTGGAGAGACTTGGCAGGCCTGGTAGCTTCTGCGGAGGGAAAGCAGAGTTAATGTTTTGGGACCAGTGACCCTTCTTCAGAACTGATTGTAGCTAGGAAACGGTTGGTATATATGCTGAAGACAGGGTGGTGGGGGGAGGGCCAAATTTAGTTGGAGATGGAGCCCAGAGAGAGAGAACCGCAGCTAGGCAGATAAAAGCGCTGAACCGGGGAGAAAGAAAGGCTGACAATAGTGACCATGAGTGAAATAACTCCACAGAGGCTGGTATCCTGTCACCAAGCCTCCCCTTATTTACACATGAACAGTCCTTGACTTTAGTGCTGCCCCATTCAGAGTCAGGTACAAGAGGGTCAGCAGCTCTAACACTCCCCTTTTTATCTGTCAGCCAGGCTCACTGCTTGGACGAGATGAACAACCCCGATCAGGGAACACATATTCTGTCAGGTCCAGCTGGCTGACCTTGTTACACTCGCTGCAATCAGTCGGTGAAAATAGGTTACCTGTGATGAAAGCAATGCATGTCATGACATGGCCGGGGTATGGGGTGGGTAAAGGACATAGGAGGTATTCAGATCCTAAAATTATTGAACTTTGAATCAATCATTTTAGGGCCCAAAACCCGTCTTCCATGCCCTTTATCACCTGCAATCTGCTGTCTTCAGCACAGGTACCAATAATTTCCTAGCTACAATCCATTCTGAAAAAAGGTCACTGGACCCGAAATATTAAATACAGTGTGCGCATATTGCAAAACTTATGTCTGAATCTTTAGCTTTTACTTTTTAACTTCTGTAAATCCTTGTCGATAAAGTACTCAACCACTACACTTTCCCATCTTCTGTGCTGTTACACAGCAACAACCTTCAACATAAGGGAGGGAGCTATGTATGAAATTACATAATTTTACGCTTACTTTGTTGAATTACAATATAAATGTACAAAACAGCAAATTAATTCAATTAAGCACTAAAGTCGAATGAGTGACCCTCGGCAAAGTTATAGTGGAACAATCTCAACAGTGTATGCACATTGCTGATGGTTGCTACAGGAGCAGGATGCATTTTGTTCAATGCAGTTTCCTGGCAGCTCTCATGCCCTGAAGTGAGTCTTGTCAGTTGCAAATAGTGCTACCAATTGATTAGAAGTACTGTGATGGTTTGTAATCATTTTTAATGACATTCTTGACACTTTGAAAAATGATTTATTTACTACCAGTGATTAGATATGCTGTTGTGCTGTTCTTCACAGGTGCCATCAATAATGATTTTGCACACAAAAGTGAAAAAGTAAACTCTTAATCATCCTGACCTGTTCTCAGTCAGCAAGACCAAGCTCTCAATTCATTCTGTAGTAACTTACTGCTAAATAGCAATATTTCGTAGATAAGTTCCATTTGCTGAGAATGAGCCAATTATGCCCAGGAGAGTATTATAACTGATAAAAAATCACAGATCAGAATTTAATGCAACTCTCTCAAGTGGGAAACATGGCAGTCAAGGCTGTTGAATTGCACGGGTGGAGTTCCCACAGCAGGAAAATGGAAAGATTCAAGGTAGGCAGTGTCAGTCTGTGGTGGGAAGAGAACCTGTTGCCAAACTGGTTAAGTCAACTTCTGTATCTCTGAAATCAAAGTTTATGCTGCCTTCCAAACTAATCAGGAAGTACAAAGGGATCCTGTTTCAGGATCCCATGAGTTAAAAGCTGCTGGTTTTCAGGCAGCACGACAGACTGTCAGTGAGAATGTTATCTGCCATCCATTACAGTGCACTTTGAGAGTGTGGAGGGAGGGAAGGTAAAGTTTGGTCAATCAAGAGGGGAGCTCTGAGGAACAGAATCATTCAAGACAGGTGGACATCGGTGGGCCTGGAGCAAGATCCGTCTATCCTTGGCAACCCGTAACAGAGTGTCAGTGACCACGATGGGAATCATCCATGCAGTGCTGCTCCAGCCTGAGTGCTGGAGGGAATGTGCACAGGAAGATAACCCTGTGGTGCAGACCCATCATTTCCAGCTCTCCGACAACAGCAAGAGGGAGCCACCTCGGCAGGAGAGGAGATACCACGATGTCAGCTGGAGCAGCAGCAAGGGAGAGGAAAGGGTAGGGGTCACTTTCAGAGTCTTCAGGACTGAATGGATTTCTTTTAAATCTCCAAGAGGCAGTCCTGAGAAGGCTCTGTCTCACCAGGGAGGCAGAAACCAATTGTGAAGCAGGATGCAGGATGAGCTGTATCTGTGGGAGTGGGTGGCCACCTCATGCCTGTGCGCTCAAACTTACCAAGCACTCAACTTCCGTGCCTCCTTCCAAGGATCCACCGGTGACATGGGGAATATCCCAGGTAGTGACACACCCACCACTACTGTTGGGAAGTGACCAATGTGTTGTTTGAGAGCTGAATCTATCCAAACCTAAACAGATTCCAGGATGCAAGCTGAGAGGCAAGTGAGTTTCAAACTCTCTGCCATTTAGTCAGTGTATCATTGATAGTGCAACATGTGACATCAAATCTTCATTGAACCAGGCTGCATCATTCATCGACAAAAGGAGATTCAATTCTATCAACATTGAAATAATGTATGACCACAGAAAGTGAATTCTGAAGGTCTGTGTGCATCTTCCAGGCAGTAGCTATGAGGTATATGTCCTTCAGAATGTCATGTTTGTTCAACCCATAGCTACTACTCCAGAGATGGTACCGCGTGCCAGGGCTTATCCTCTCCATACTTGTGTAATGAACCATGAACCCCTGCAATGAGGCAGAGAATAGCACAGTGTAAGACATAGCTCCAGTAGTGAGCAGACAGTAGGAATGCTGTAGATGTAATTCCATTGCCTTGACTGTCACAGTTCTGCAGTTGATCCAGTGTGGGTCCCACAGATCATCACTGTCGATGACACCTCACACAATTTGGCACCACAAGTGTGAAGAACCTTGCACACAGAGTCTGTGGGGAAGACAATACCGTCATTCGATGAGGAAGATGGTGAAGAGGGAGCTTTGCAAACATAACACATGATTTACCTGTAGCAGGGGTCAGGAGTATGCAAGTACACATTAGAGAGGCCTGCAGAAACTTGATTCTTGAAACTTGAAACACTTCTGGCATCTGTCCCGCACTCAACAAGCAGCTACTTTCTAACCAAGCTTACCATCATCAAAAGTCATCTCATATGTATTGACTCTGCTCCGTTAATCCAGCCTCTGCCTTCGCCCTGCTCCATTACACAGAGAGGGTCACATTCCTGCAGGAACCTTTCACATTTGCATTTTAGGATTCACAGATTCCAGAAGGTATTCTCAAAGAATCAGTCGCTGAATGAAGAATATGAGGGATATCTCATATTAATCTTGAGTATTAATCATAAATAAGTGACAGTATCTGACATCAAATGTTTAAATGGCTGTGCTACTGTGGTAGATCAAAGTGTTTACTTGTGCTGTGCTGAGATGTGTGCGCTGAGCTGGAGACAGGCTCCTGATATGCTGCAACCCACAATGAGTGCAGCAGCTGCCCTCTGGTTGTTCAAGGTCTGCATGGCCCTCGCAATCTGACAGACCCTGCACCATTGCAGAAGCCTCAACTGTGGCCACTTTTGGCAGGAAGCATATGGATCACTACCAGACTGGCCAGAGAGAGCCTCTCCACCCCCAGAGTACCTTGAGTGGAAGCTCCCAGATTTCTGAAGCTTCTCCATGCACATTAGGCCCTGTCTGCTTTAAACAGGTAGTAGTGCACTTGGAGGCACACTGATTGCAAAGTGCTTGACTACTTTTACAATGGGTTCAAGGGCACAGAAAGGCTTTTCAGCCAGGTATACACTCTCAGCACCCATTGAGTGGTCTGCTGAACCTTCCTTTCCGTGAAGGTTGCCGACATTTTCATGGAGGTAGCCATGTATACAAATGCCTTAGCAGTGACAGAACCCTTCACCTGGATGAACAACTCCATCAGCCACACGCACATGCCTGCACAATACCTCAGGCAGTTCTGCCAGGACCTGATGTTCCTACATCCAAGGCTTTTAAAGGAAGTGCTGACAGAGATAGTTTTTCTCTCTGCAGATACTACCAGACTTGCTGTGTTTATCCAGCACTTTCTATTTTTGTTTCAGATTGCCAGCATCCACGTTTCTTTCTATTGTTTGAGATGGTGGAGGCATTGGTCAAAATATTTCAGAGCTCACTGGATTCTAGGAGGATTCCAGCTCATTGGAAAACTATAAATGTGATGCCTCTGCACAATAAAGAAGGGACACAGCAAACGTGTAGTCCAGCTCACCTAATATCTGTCATTGGGGAAATGCTAGACTCCATTATTAAGGAAGAAATAGCAAGATACATAGAAAAGTTTAACATAATCAAACAGAGTCAACATGATTTAACATAGGAACATAAGGTAATAAGAGCAGTAGTAGGCCATCTGGTCCCTCAAGCCTGTTCTGCCATTCAATAAGATTCTGGCTGGTCTTTTTGTAGACTCAGCTCCACTTACCTACCTGCTCTCCATAACGCTTAATTCCTTTACTGTTCAAAAATCTATCTTTACCTTAAAATTTTATGAATGGGAAATCATGTTTGATATTTGTAGAGTTGTTTGAAGATATAACAAGCTATATTGCTAAATATAGTTTGGATTTCTAGAAGGCATTCAACATGGTGCCTCATAAAAGTTATTGTACATTCTGCTGGACTTTGAAAGGCTAGATATTAATAGGATAATGAAGGAGCCTAGAACTAGAAGACATAGTTATAGAATAAGGACACATTTACTTAAAACTGAGATATGAAGGAACTTACTCCCTTAGAGGGCAAAGTAGTCAGAGAGTAGTAAATGTAGGAATTTTCTACCTAATAGCGTTTTGGAGGCTGGATCGCTGAAAAATTTAAAGAGACTTTGTAAGTGGACTTTTGAAATGTCAGGGAGTTCATGGCTATTTGGAGTTGGCATGAAAGAGGAGTTGAGGCCTGGGGCAGATCAGCCATGACCTTGTTGAATGACGAGACAGGTTTGAAGTGCCAAATGACCTACCTCTGCTCCTATTTCAGTTGTTCTTATGTAACAACAATGCGCAAGATCTTGTTTGAACTTTAAAAATAGACAGCTATGCATTTGTTGTAGGGAGCCAGTACATTCCCAATTTTCACTGAGACAAATTGATTTTTGATTTTTGGTTCCTTTTGTTTAACTTCGTTTTCTGTTAATTCTGCTCTCACGGCCACTGCAGTGCCTGAAAGGGTTGTGTGTAAGTATTGAAGTTGGAAGAACTAATTAAAGCACATTGCTTCCAGACAACATAATTCTATATTTACAAGACACCAGCAACGTAATACTCTGTGAGAACACAAAAGCACACCAGCACAGATGCTAGGTGATCTGATGCTGGAAACATGGAGCAGGTCAGGCGGCACATATAGAGGGAAATCAGAATGTAATCATTGACAATGCGGGTCTAACTAGTGCACCTTGAATGGGTTGGTGGTGCCACGTGGAATAGAAAGAGCCAGCCAATTGTGATGCGAGCAGGACATGTGGGGCATTCCCAATCATGTGACAGGGCAGGAGTCAGGGTGGCATTCCCAGTGGCACCTACTGGCTGTGCTGCTGCTGGCACCATTTTTAAATAAAACAGCCCAGCCTGTGGGGTTTTTAAATACCCCTTCACTGCTTGTTTGGTAGCAGTAAAGTGAAGGACTGAGGGTATCTCTGTGTGGATCTGAACTTTCCAAATTCAAAGCTAGCCTCTGCATCTGCAGAAAAACTGTGAACGTATTAAGAAACAAAATCCAGAGTGAGGAGAAGATTGAGAGGAGATCTGGTCTAGACATTCAAAATCATGAGGGGTCTGGGCAGCGTAATTGGGAAGAAACTGTTCCCACTCATGAAAATGAGAGGGCAGTTCCAATGTAATTGGCAAAACAAAACAAAATCGATGCGAGAACAGCTTTTTTACACAGCAAATAGTTAAAAGTCTGGGAATATAGTGGAGGCTTGTTCAACTGAGGCATTCAAAAGTGCATTAGACTGCAGGGGTTGTGGAAATAAAGGTGAAAGAATGGCACTAAGTGAAGTGTGAATTCAGAGAGTCAATCTGGACACAATGGATCAAATAGCCTCTTTCTGCACAGTAACAATCCTATGATTCAACAAAGTGAGCCAATTTCATGTTATACCAAGGTGGATCAAAGGAAACAGCAACATTGTCCATGAAACTAATCGATACTTACATCAGCAGTGACAGATGCTAGTCTGTCACATGGATATGTAAATAAGTGATAAAATGAACCAACACTTGGTTACTTACATATGTAGAATAAGTTAAGTGAGAAGGTAGATTTTAAGGTTTCAATATGATATATTTGGGAATATTGGCATAGCTGGTGGATTCCACAGTGATAATTGGGCAGTTTGTTTGCCCAGGTTTGCTATTTGTGATGTTCATGGACTATTAGATAACAGGAGTATAATAACATCAACAACTTGCATTTAACTATTGATGAAAAAAAATCATTTTGTCAATGCTTTTTATCTTGCATTCATTAGAACATTCATAAACATACCAATGGAAAGGGGAATAATATTTTATCCTGTATGAGAACAGAGTGCTGTTTGTTTAGAATCTGATTAGTAGAGACATTGCCATGGAAAATGTACCAGGATGATAACTGACAGTTAAGGCAGGTTGAGTTCAGTTGGTCAACATATTGCCCTAAGGAATAAATGAAATAAGTGACTGTTATCTACTTTGTTCAGCTGTGTTTATGTATTCATATAATCTAATATACTCATATAGTGCATTTAATATAATGGCCCAGATATTCCCTCAGGAAGTTAGTTGTTGCTCATGTATAGTCTGGAGGTGTGCGTTAAGACCTCTCAGAATTTCAAAACGTCTAACATTTACCTGCAGGAATGTTTCAGACTCCTCGACAGGCCCTGTTCATGAATTGTCACACCTGCTGGCTTTCTTTATACTTGCAAAACCTGCGAGAGCATGTGAACATAGCACAGCGAAGCAAATTCAAGTTCCCTATGGTCTGACAATGCCAGCCCAGAGTCTAGGAGAGGTATATGTGGGGTTTGTTTTCAAGCCCATGCCAACTTCTGAAAAGGCCACACAAAAATAGCAGGGTTGGGAATGTACTGCAAATTGGACTTTCATTTTACTTTCTTAACTGCATTTCTGCCTTTGTTTAGAGATAAAAATCTAACCAAAAGACTTGAACCTGATGAGGAAATTACCACAACTGAGGTAAAGAAAAGCTCCTTTAAAGATAATGAGATGCAAACATAATCCCTATTTGATCCCTGCATCAAAATAAGAACATAAAGGTTGACAAAATGGTGATCTACAAGAACAACTGAGATTGAGCAAAAAATATATTATAGGTTAAAATAACTTTCTGTACAGGACAAATACCAATAGAGATAACAAGGTGTGGAGCTGGATGAACACGTCAGAAATTTCTGATGAAGGGTCTAGGCCCTAAACGTCAAGCTTTCCTGCTCCTATGATGCTGCTTGCCCTGCTGTGTTCATCCAGCTCCACACCTTGTTATCTCGGATTCTCCAGCACCTGCAGTACCTATTATCTCTGATACAATACCAATAGAGTTTGGCTAAAGGCAAGAACAGCTGTTATCAAAGCAGGCTGTAGGCCCCTGGAGAATTTAGAAGATAAATGCAGTAGCAGTAGTAATATTTTTAGGAGTCAGGTGGTATAGAATGCTTCAGGACATATACAGAAGAGCTCCCAGGACATGGCAGAGGTTTTATATGGTTATTTTACATCAGGGTTCACACCAGTAAACTACACTCAACGTACAATATAATGGAAAGTTGTAAATGTCAAACAGGGTTAAGTTATAACCCTGGGAGAATAAAGGATCTTGAAACAAACTGGATGGCACCAATTAAAAAGTGATCAAAGAAATGGAAGAAAACGCATCGAGTGGGCACTTTGAGTCAGAAATTGCTCCCATGGATTGAATTGAGGCCCCCGAGTTGTACCAATAATAAGGGTAGCAATCTAAGCCAGGAAAGACTGAGTGGACTATTACAATTCCTGTGGACAGCAGCATGAAAGTGGGGCAGGGAAGCAAGTTTGAAATGGTGGAATAAGGTTGGTCAGCTAACGTGTTCCTGCTTCTGTCTGAAGTGGCCAATCCATTTCATCAAGTTATTACTAATTGTGTGGAGACTGGGGAAAGGACAGGATCTTTCCTTCAGCTGATGGGACCTGCACTGAGACTGAGGTCTGGCAAGTGCCTGGAGGTGTCATGCCAGTGATCAGGTAGGGGCCCACGTAGCTTCTTCCTATTCACCCTCCCACTGCAGGCCACAGTTTTTCTCAACGTTGCCCTGACAAATGTGGCTACATAGTAATTCTAAAAAGTCTATGCCTCTTCAGAGGGAGTGTCTAGATGACAGTATCACCCCAATACAGCTAGTAAGGAAGAACCTGCTCACCCATTCAGTAAGATTATGGCTGATCATCCAACTCAGTATCTTCCCCCCACTTTCTGTGTCTAACTTGGTCTAAAAACATTCAGTGTTTTGGCCTCAATCTCTTTCCATGGCAGAGAATTCCAAAGGGTTATCACTCTCTGGATGAAGAAATTTCTCCCCATTTCCATCCTGGATGGTCTGCCTGTGTCCTTATACTGTGACCCAGATCACCCACCCTGTCAAGACCTCTCAGGATCATTTCTGAAGAAGGGTCTAGGCCCGAAACGTCAGCCTTCCTGCTCCTCTGATGCTGCTTGGCCTGCTGTGTTCACCAGCTCTACACCTTGTTATCTCAGATTCTCCAGCATCTGCAGTTCCTGCTACCTCTCAGGATCTTATGTGTTTCAATCAGGTCACCTTTCATTTTCCTAAACTCAGGCAGATGTAAGCTTAGCCTGGCCCCACTTTACTCACCACCACAAGTGGTGGGTCAGCAGCGGAAGGTCCACATACAGGATATTATGACATCCCCCATCTTCAAACCTACCAGCACAGGGCATGGAATCTAGATCTTGGTTACTTTAAAAGAAAAATTTGGGTGGGATTGGAGAGCGTATCCTTAATTGTGGAAGGAACTGCTTCCAGGTTCTATTCTTGCAGACAAAGAATTATTATTAACAGTGGTTCATTTTGAAAATCAGTTGCTAATGGTCATTGTTTTTGAGCTCCACTGTCAGGTTCATTGCTCATCACTATCTGTATTAATGATCTGGATCGAAGCACAGGATCCATGGATGACAGAAAGACTTGTGCAAATGTTATAAATTTGGATGAAAAGACAAGATTATGATCTAATCCAAATGCAGTAGTAGAATAGGCTGAAAGAGGAATCTCTCAGAAGTGTGTTTCTTTTCTGAATTGGCTTACCTGTGCTTTCAGTGAGATGTTGAAATGCCGAGCAATCACATGACTGCTACACAGTAAAGAACATTTGGGGTCATGATACTTAATTGTAATATGATCAAATGGGACAGTCTTGTTGAGCCGGTTGCTATAGTTTTGTCAAAGGTAGGTGACTAAAATGAGTAACCATTAATTATTGTAATATAAAAATGTACCAATGCTTTATCAAAGCAAAGATTGGATTATATTTTTCATCTGCAGCAGAGGTCAGGAAATAAAATTGCACTGTAATATATGACTTATTCTCAAGCCTACTGCTATTATATTCTGCAAAACAAATGGTTATTTTGAAGATATGTAGACAGGCGACTTCCACACTGCCCCAAAGAAGCGGATGAAGTATGACCTATTGTTAGTTGCTTTTGGCAGCAGTCAAGGAGCTCTTGTAATCTGCAGATATTGACTAGGAAACAATCACCCTAGAGAATGAAATGCTGTCCACTTAATTAGTAATGTTTCCACAGTGTGCATTTTGATTCCAAATTTTTAATTGAAAAGTAGATTAAATACAACTGAAGTCTTCTGCTTTATATGTAGAAGAGAGACTTCTGAGTTTTGGGAAAAATAGAAAATCATCTGAAACAGATTAAAAAGCTTTCAAATGTCATATGTAACAATTTCAAGCTTCTCAAATCCAGCTGATAGATGAATTATTCTTACTTTGATGTCTGACAAAAATACATAAATTTGATATTCCAAATTATGAAGTCAGACTGTTCTTTAAATAAAAAGATTTTTCAGAAAAGCTAATTGTAGATATATATAAATATGTGATGAAATAAATAATTATTTCCAGTCAATTTCATAAATAGTGTTATCATTCTTGGTTAAGGTTGTTCACTGTTTTTGAAATATGTAATCTCATTATTTACTGAAAGACTGAAAACATAATATTCCATGGCTTAAAACAAAATATTTTTTACCCTACAAGAATCAAACCTAAGGTACAATAAATACTATCTTGGATAATATTTATACTATCAACATTAACATGAATTTACAAACAAATTGTCGTTGATTATGCATTAAGAGGCAAGTTAGGCAGATTTCATGAAATGGCTCAGCAGTCAACTCACCTTATATTTCATCAACCTCTGTCACAACATCTTTTAGAACTTTGACTCCCTCATGAAGAAAGATCAGCTCCATTTATTCCAGGATTTAACCTGATCTTTAGCCAACAGCGGCACGCGATCAACATGAGTTCTATGGACAAAAACAAATTTGCTGGAAAAGCTCAGCAGGTCTGTCAGCATCTGTGAAGGAAAAGACAGAGTTAACGTTTCAAGTCTGGTGATCCTTCCTCAGAATGAGGATATGGATATGTTCTGTTTCCTACCAAAGTGGCAACATCTGCAGTACCTGCTGAACTTTGCATACAATGGTCTGAATGACACAGATCCATCAATGTTTTCTTTCAATACTAGAAACAGTTGAACAAACTATATCTTTGCTTACCCTTAGCTTCTGCATCTAGTCTCTGCCTTCTTCTGGACCTACCGTTTATGAATGAGCTATGACGGTTCTCTGTTTTGTATGATTTCAACCAAGTCCTCCCAGAATTTATGGTTTCCAATCTCAGTCTCAGTTTTGTTAGAAACTGTGGTGTCATTTCCTTCCTTATTTTCCAGATTTCCACTTCTGTTTTCCTTTCCAATTTGTGCCTCAAAAAATACAAGTTTTGAAGCTACGGATTTCATCACAAGACAATATTTAAATATAAAACTTTGTACTAACACTGTGCTGAACGGGATATTATAAACAGATCTAGTAACTTGAAACCTGACATTCCCAAGGCTCTGTGGACCATTAGCATAATCAGAATTATAATCATTAACAGTCTGTAACCTCATGGCTTGGGATACCCCCCAAGGTACCACTACCATCACATTGGGAATCAGCCATGGTTCAATTATGAATGGGAGGACATGCTAGGAGCAGCACAAGGCATATCTAAGAGTATGGTGCCAACCTTTTAAAGCAACAACCACAAAGCTGCTGTGTATATTAAACAGTGGAAGAAGCACACAACAGAGAGCTAAGCAATCCCATGATAAAAGGACTGAATCTAAGCAGTACTGCCACATCCAATCATGGTAGGAGATAGACAGTTAAACAATTAGCTAGAGGTAAAAGCTCCACAAATATCCTCTTCAGCTAGAAGTGCCAAGTGGATTTATTTATTTTGTTTGTTTTTGTGGGATGTGGGCGTTACTTGCTGGCCAGCATTTCTTGCCCATCCCTAGTTGCCATTGAGAAGGTGGTGGTGAGCTGCCTTCTTGAATCACTGCTGTCCTCCTGCTGTGGGTTGACCCACAATGCCATTACAGAAGGAATTCCAGGATTTTGACCCATTAGCAGTGAAGGAACAGAGATATATTTCCGAGTCAGGATGATGAGTGGCTTGGAGGAGAACTTGCAGGAGGTGATGTTCCTATATGTCTGCTGCCCTTGTCCTTCTAGATGGAAGTGGTCGTAGGTTTGGAAGGTGTTATCTGAGGATCTTTGGTGAATTTCTGCAGTGCATCTTGTAGATAGTACACACTGCTGCTACTGAGCACTGGTGGTGGAGAGAGTGAATGCGTGTGGATGTAGTGCCATTCAAGCGGGCTGCTTTGTCCTGGATGGTGTCAAGCTTCTTGAGTATTGTTGGGGCTGCACTCATCCAGGCAAGTGGGGAGTATTCCATCTCTCTCCTGACTTGTGCCTTATAGATGGTGGACAGGCTTTTGGAAGTCAGGAGGTGAGTTATTCACCACATTATTCCTAGTCCCTAATCTGCTGTTGTAGCCATTGCATTTATGTGGTGAGTCTAGTTGAGTTTCTGATCAATGATAACTCCTAAGATGTTGATAGTGGGGGAATTCAGTGATGGTAACACCGTTAAATGCCAAGGTGTGGTGGTTATGGTGATGGTCATAGCCTGGCATTTGTGTGTCACAAATGTAACTTCCCGCTTGTCAGCCCAAGTCTGGATATTGTCCAGATCTTGTTGCATTTGGACATGGACTGCTTCAGTACCTGAGGAGTCGTGAATGGTACTGAACATTGTGTAATCATCGGCGAATATCCCCACTTCTGACCTTATGGTGGAGGAAAGGTCATTGATGAAGCAGCTGAATATTATCTATGATAACAAGCATGGGGCTGGATGAACACAGCAGGTCAAGCAGCATCACAGGAGCAGGAAAACTTGACGTTTCGGGCCTAAACCCTTCATCAGAAATGGGGGAGGGGAAGAGGGTTCTGAAATAAATAGGGAGAGAGGGGGAGGCGGATAGAAGATGGATAGAGGAGAGGATAGGTGGAGAGGAGGCAGACAAGTCGAAGAGGCGGGGATGGAGCCGGTAAAGGTGAGTGTAGGTAGGTGGGTAGGGAGGAGATAGGTCAGTCCAGGGAGGACGGACAGGTCAAGGTGTGGTGGGGCTGGAGGGGAGTGTGGAGCGGACAAGGGAGTCGCGGAGGGAGTGGTCCCTCCGGAAGGGTGGGGAGGGAAAGATGTCTTTGGTGGTGGGGTCTGACTGCAGATGGTGGAAGTGTCGGAGGATGATGCGTTGGATCCGGAGGTTGGTGGGGTGGTATGTGAGGATGAGGGGGATTCTTTTTTGGTTATTGTTGCGGGGACGGGGCGTGAGGGATGTGTTCCGGGAAATGCGGGAGACACGGTTGAGGGCGTTCTCGACCACTGTGGGGGGGAAGTTGCGGTCCTTGAAGAATGAGGACATTTGAGATGTGCGGGATTGGAATGTCTCATCCTGGGAGCAGATGCGGCGGAGGCGAAGGGATTGGGAATAGGGGATGGCATTTTTGCAGGAGGGTGGGTGGGAGGAGGTGTATTCCAGGTAGCTGTGGGAGTCAGTGGGCTTGAAATGGACATCTGTCTCTAGGTGGTTGCCCGAGATGGAGACAGAGAGGTCCAGGAAGGAGAGAGAAGTGTTGGAGATGGTCCAGGTGAACTTCAAGTTGGGGTGGAAAGTGTTGGTGAATTGGATGAACTGTTCGAGCTCCTCGTGGGAGCACGAGGCGGCGCCGATGCAGTCATCAATGTAACGAAGGGGGCGGGATGATGTTAGTAGATAGGAGATGGGGGTGTGGCTTGGGGTGAGAGGAAAAACCGGTTAGGGAGGTGGAGATGAGCTGGGCTGGTTTTGGGATGCGGTTGGGGGAGGGGAGATTTTGAAGCTTGTGAAATCCACATTGATGCCATTGGGCTGCAGGGTTCACAGGCTGAATATGATTTGCTGTTCGCCTCCGCCGCATCTGCTCCCAGGATGAGACATTCCAATCCCGCACATCTCAAATGTCCTCATTCTTCAAGGACCGCAACTTCCCCCCC
>JAHRHZ010000014.1:70033424-70057120 GCA_024137785.1 Ginglymostoma cirratum
TGTGTTCATCCAGCCCCATGCTTGTTATCTCGGATTCTCCAGCATCTGCAGTACCTTTTATCTCTGAATATTATCTATGTTGGCCTCCTCCTAAAGCCCCCAACATCAGAATTGCCAGTCTGTGTCTTTATACAGCAAAACATGGACAATATGTAGGTTTGGGCTAATAAGTGGCAAGTAACATTCATCTGCAACAAGTGAGAATCTAACTATCTCCCCTTGATATTCAATGGCGTTACCATCATTGAAGCCCCCACTAAAAAACATCCTGAGGTTGACCATTGACCAGAAAGTGAACTGATCAGCCAAGTAATTACTGTGGCTACATACTGAGGCTGGAATTCTATGTTGAGTAATTAGCCTTCCCATTCCCCAAAGCCTGACCACCATTCACAAGGCATAAATCAAGACAAAATATCTGCTGTTAAATGTCATTTCATATTCTGTGCAGCAATTGCTGAACAATTCTGAACGTTTCATTGTAGGAACCTTGTTTTCATCTGTGTGTTTCTAAAAACTGGAAATTGTAATGAGAAAGAGCTGTTTTGAAACCAGTATTTGAAAGAGTGGCTGTAAATTTGGAAAATCAAATAACCTGACATTCATGGCCAGCATCGTAAACCACTGTTTCAACCAGCAGTAATTAGAATTTGAGTTGTAGATGATTTGGAGCCAAGGGAAGTGTATGGATGATACTTCTGATTAGTTATCAATGACAGACACCTTTGCTTGCCAACAACTGGTTCTCAGATAGCTGATCAAGTTAGAGCTGAGAACAATTTACAGAGAGAGTGAAAAGTTTAATTCTTCCCCAGCATTGGAGCAGCCTTACTGTTCACTGCAGTCAAAACTCAACGTAAACCTGAAGAAGAGATAAAAGGTACTGCAGATGCTGGAGAATCTGAGATAACAAGGTGTCGGGCTGGTTTCATCAGAAACTTTTCTGATGAAGGGTCTAGGCCCGAAACGTCAAGCTTTCCTGCTCCTATGATACTGCTTGGCCTGCTGTGTTCATCCCGCCCCACACCTTGTTATCTCGTAAACCTGAAGAAAACCAGTTTATGCTTCCAGCAACAGTTGCTGTAACCTGTTATTTTTAACTAATAAATCAGAGAAGTTTTATAAGGGAACCAGCCACCTTGTGTCTCTTACCAACCAATGGAAGCATCTGGAGAAAGATAATTAAAGCAACATCCTGGTCAGCAGAAGTGTCATAAAGATCATCTGACAATGATACCTGGGAAAAAAGACCACTGAACTGTCTTTCCAGTTTCTCCTGTCCAATCATAACCCATTTTACCCTGTGTGTTTGTCTGTCTATGTGAATTTAAGGGGGAGTTTATAAGGGGACTGGAGTTTCAATTAGGAGTGTTATATGCCAGTGGTTTATAACTGTTACCCTATCTAGATTTAAAGTAATTGTAATAAACAGTCATTCTTGTTTAGTACAGAAATTTGGTTCATGCTTCCTATCAATTTGGATATGAAACTCAGGTGAATATGGAACTGTGCATAATTTTTAAAATCTATACCTTTTGTGATGACTCTGGAAAAAGAGGGGCTTGATTCCTAGCACAATACCACAGTGAGTCAAAACAACACAACAAAAACTTTAAGATATAAGTGGAATTCATGTTCGGAAAAGATGATGCATCAATACTTTCCTGAAAGCAATTGAGGATGGACAATATAGGCTGGCCTTACCAATGATACATTTCCCAGAATTAATTTTAAAAAATGATACTGATCCAAAATTGCCAGGGGCTTTTCCTAGTTTTTCAGTTAATATTTGCCCCTCATTCAACCTGCATCATTGAAACAGATCATTAGTTCATTTATTATTGTTTCTGGGATATTACTATGAGCAATTTAGCTGTTGTGTTTCTCTATGTTGCAATAGAAAATCCATCTTGTTATTGTAAAAAGTTCTCTGTAAATGCGAGTTCTTATTTTAACACAATTCATGAATGCTACGCAAGCATATATGGAGCTGAGGATGACTGCAGTCATGGTGGCGCTAGACTGAGTATTGGCAGGCCTTTCTAATTTTATTCTTTATTTTATCTTTGATGTTTATATTTAATATTTTCTGTGAATAAGGACTCTTTTAAGCAGGATTTCATGCAATGAAAGAATAACTTACTTTGATGAAGTGCAGTCCTGCCCATGAGATGGAAGAAGTCAATGAAGAAATCATGTATTTTGCAGCGACTTTTAATTCGCCAGGAGCAATTATCTATTTTTAACATTTGGGGGTTTTGGTTCTGTAAAATTGGTGTTTGCTTGAGAAGTGGAAGGTGTCACATTCCTAAATTACTAACAGCTTAATTGTAAAAAGATATAAAGATCGTTATGTGAGGAAAAAGCTGCAATGCAAAACTGTAAAAGCAAAATGCTGCAGATGCTGGAAATCTGAAATAAGCCCAGAAAATGCTGGAGAAACTCAACAAGTCTGGCAGCATCTCTGGAGAGAGACACAGAGTTAATGTTTCGAATTCTAAAAACAATCTTTAAAATTGAAACATTAAATCTGCTTCTCTTTCCACAGATGCTGCCAGACCTGCTAGTTTTCCCCGGCATTTTTGGGTTTTATTTATTATTAATGCAGAGCTATAATCTTTTCAGTAGCATGTTCTATATTACAGATGTTCGCAGGAGAACAATTTATGAATACCACCGAGTTGAATTGCAGATGTCAAAAGTCACCAATGCGTCCGCTGTTGAAATGGTCCCTCTCGCCAGTGAGTATTAATTTGTCAATCTCACCTTCATTCAAGTTTTAGTAACTTAAAATTTTGTGTAATTTAAGGAAAGCACGAACGTGGATGTGTCTAGTTATTTTTTATTTAATCTTGAGAAATGCATGTTATTGGCAAGGTGATATATATTGCTCATCTGTAATTGCCCTTAGGTGGTGGTAATGGGCTTTCTTCCTGACCCACTGTAGTTCTTGTCTTCATACCATTGGCATGGTGACATTAAATAGGGACTTCTAGGATTTTGACCAGCACTGATGATGGATCAACATGATATGTTCATGTCAAGATTTTGTGTGCAACTTAGAGGGAAAGCTGAAACCAGTGGTAGAGACCTTGGGGCTGAGGGGTTGTTGTTGGAACAAGCTTGATGAAATGTTGCAGTGTATCTCATACACAACATATACTGGGCACATTTAATGGAAGTGGCAGGCATCTTGCTGAACAGCTAGTGAACCAGCAAACGCCTGGTCACCTGCTGTCAGGCTATAAAGGTGTCAAAGAAAGTTCAGAGCAGTTTTACCAAGAATGAAAGGCATCAGTTATCAGGAGAGAATATGAAAGTTGAGACATTTGGAGTCTGGCAGTTTAAAAAGTGATCTGATAAAGATTTCCAGGATGATGAAAGATTTTGTCATACAAGGAAAAGATTTTAACCTCTGATGAGTGGTTAGTATCTAAATTTCATAGATTCGAGAGCATTGGTAAAAGACCTAGAGCAGTGATAAGGAGACTTCTTTTTTCAAACAGAGTGTTGTTGAGGTCTGGAGAACTCTAACTAAATAAGTATTATATATTCCAAAAGTAATTTTAAAAGCAAGTTGGATAGATAACTAAGGAACTTGTGTGTGTATATAGGGGGTAACTGTGGGGATACTAGCATAGGCATTGTGGATTGAATGACCTCATCTGTGCTGTTATCTTTATTAATTCAGTGAAATATTACTAGCAGTACCAAACCCAGAGAAAAAAAAAATTCAACAACCCGATTTCAGAAAGATCAGTCTTATGCAAATATTTGCTGCCTATTTCCTGTTTATTTATGTATCTTCGTGTTCATATGGTAATTCCCCAAGCAGCTGCAGTTAAATAGGAACATAGGAACAGCAGTAGACCATTTAGCCCCTTGACCCTGCTTTGCCATTCAATAAGATCATGGCTAACCTGTCGCTTGCTGCAATTGCCTACCGTGGGTCCATATCCCTTCCCTTAATAAAAGTTTGTTTATCTCAGATTTAGGTTTAACTATTGAATTAGCTTCAACTACCGTTTGAAGAGAGGAAGAGAGTTCCAAACCTTCCCTACTCTTTGCTGGTGGAAGTGCTTTCTAACATCTCTCCTGAATGGCCTGGCCTAATTCTTAGACTTTGCCTCCTAGCTCTAAAATCTTTAACTGGTGGAACTACTCTATCCTTATCTAGCCTGTCTTCCCCTGCTAATATCCTGAGATCCTCAATTAGATCAGTCATTAACCTTCCTAAGTTTAGGAAGTGAGAGACAGCTGAGCTCCCATTAATGGCACTGTAGATAGTTGAGGTAGCAGGACGAATGTCATACCCTGAAAGTCCCAGGCAACATCAGCTCCCCGAGCCATGTGACCACTGATTCATTACACCCTTTTGAAGGGACAGGAACTTCTAAATTTTATCCATTTCTTTGGACAATGGGGTTTTCCTGACTTCACTAAGTGGCCTATTTTTAAGATTTTAAGATGAAGATTTTTAAGGATTTTAAGATCACATACTCTACTTGAATACTTACCGACTTATTGGACTCAAGCAAATACAAGCTAAGTTTAGATTACTCGTCCTCAGAACATTATCCTTTAGGACCTGGAGTACTTCTTGGTCAGCTAGAGGAATTTTTGTTTTTCTCCTATCTAAATATGAAACATGATAGCAGAATGCAAAGTAGCTTAAGTTTTGAGCTGAAAATAATGTTCGGAACGGCTGATCCTTTGAGGTTAAAATTACTTTAAAAGTTATCCCTGGTGCCTCATATTAATAATCTTGTACATGCGTAACAGGAAAGCTTTAATTGTTAGGTCACTTAAACCACATTTTAACCTTTGGAAAAACTTCAAGTGGCAGTTCAGTTCCGGGATTTTGACATCCTGCATTTTTGTCCTGATCTTCTTTGCATCTTTCTGTTACTCCCAGCTTGTCTCCAGTACAAAAGCTGCTCTGCCTGTATCGATGCACAGATTGGCTTCAACTGCACATGGTGTGACAAGCTCCAGAGGTAAGCCAGCTGTTCTGAGTGAACACTGCCATGAGCAGATAATAATTGTTTCATTAGACAATGCTGAAGTTCAGTCAATGGAAACTATTGTAATTATTATCTGTGGATTAACTTTATCTGAAAGATATATTATTTCTGATGTATTGTCACTTGTACAGATATATAAATTTTCTTAGTTGCAACAGTAAAGTTAGATCTTCAGCTTATTGAATCACACAGAAAATATACTTTTTAGAATGGAGTGAAAATACTTCTCAACCACTTGTATGTTACCAGTAGAGTTTTGCAGCATAATTGCAGACTACTCCACTACAACTTGCATTTATGTATCATCTTTAATACAATAAAACATCCAAAGATTGTAACTGAGGAAACATTAACACTGACCCAGATACTCTGGCAGCAGCCAGATAGGTAAGGAGAGCCTGCCAACCTGTTTGAAACTGCTAGCCCTGTCCTGTCTGCTGCTGGGAGACTGCCTGCACCACTCCCTATACTGCCCACTTGCATGGGCATCCCTACATGTTCCTGAGACACAAGAAAAGCAATTACTTTGACACCACTCTGCCATCCCAGCCTCGAAATTTCGATTGCGCAAGTCCATGGATGAATGTGCTTGTCATTCAGGGTAGCCTAAGCAATGGCTGAGTGGTTTTATCACGAGACTATTAATCCAGAGATCCAGGTAATGTTCTGGGGACCTGGGTATGAACCTCGTCAGCAAATGGTGGAATTTGAATTCACTAATATTCTGGAAATAAGAGCTTTGTGATATCCATGAAACAATTGCTGATGGTCAGGAAAAAAATCCCCATTTAGTTCACTAATGTCCCTTAGGAAAGGAAATCTGGCACCCATCCGTGGTCTGGCCTGCATAAGATTCCAGACTCGCAGCAGTATGCTTCACTCACAACTGTCTCCGGGCTATTAGAAATGGAAAGAAAAACGTGCTGATTACACCAGTGAAACCCACATCTCATGTAGGAATTCAAAAACAAATCACCATAGATCAACTTTAGTTTTAAGTTAAATTTTTGGAGTTGTTGCATTGAGTTTCTGAATTTGCCACAGATTGTTGCTTTAACTTCCCAGGAAATGCAGAGTGTTTGTGATCTCTCCATGCAAAAGCTGCACCAGCCATTGGGTCTGCAGCTGAAGTGTCTCTAGGTCTGCAAAGTAACAATTCAACAGAGCAAACTGTACAAATTTGTCAAGCTGTGCACAACGTTCTGTCTGGCAGCCCAACATCTTGGAGTGCTTGCTCACCATCATTCTCTATTGAGTCGCTCATCTGAGTTTGCTGCTGCAGAACCCATCTGTGACTTGGCTTTCCTTTGAACTGACACATGAACCATACATACTCCATGACCCATCTGTGATGCACTCATGCCTGGTGACTCAACACATGTGGAGCTCCGTTCGGAAACAGCTTTTAAGTTACATACAATGACAGTAATAAAGATGGTGACTGCTAGTGTGACATCAAATGGCAGAGGCCTTTCCCTCATTGCTTTGCTATTGCTGTCTCTGTTCCTCCTTGGACACCTTTGGCTGGGCAAACAGCAGTTATTAGATGATTAAGAGCATAAAATTAAAAGGGGAAGGAGTTGAGGTAGCCAGTAAGGGCACTGTGGTGACATCATCTGCAGCTTGTCCGTCACGTCGGATAGCAAGGTGAGGGTGAGCTGGAGTTGAGAAGGAACATAAAGCAGAACATACAGTCATCCTGAATGTACTCAGCAGCCCCATCAGAGCTAGTCCCACTATACAGGGAAATATGTCTTCCATAAGGGTTAGAAGGTACAGCTGTTGGTGACCCTTGATGGTTCTGGCCTTCGAGTAGCTATAGGACATTTTTCCCTGCAAGAGAGAATGCCACTCATTATGTTGCACCGGGATAGGATGATGGGCGTGCTACAGCTATATGTCTGGAAGTATGTGAAAGTTCTGGGAGTTGGGTGTAAGATTGACAACATTATAATGTCCATGAGCGTAAAGTAGAGTATCTGCATTTTAGGCTTGAGACCCGAGTAATTGGGGTGTGGTGAATTGAGGATATGATGAGACATGAGGTTACAGGTTGCAGGTTGAGTACAGTTTTCCCACTGCTCAACGCCTGCAGAGCCTCATGGATGGCGCGTTTTGAGTTGCTACATCTGTTCCAAATGTAACTAATTTAATATGGTGGTTGTACCACGCACCACGCTGCAAAGCATTCTCGTTGTGAAGAAAGAACTTAGTTTCTGTGAGGACTGTGCAGTGGGCACTGCTATTGTTGCTGGCATAGACTGATAATTGGTGAGAATGAGATCTCCTCACCCCTTGCTGCTGACTCAGTCTCACAGTTGTGTCCATTAGGACTCAGTCAGTAATGGTGTCCCTGAGTAACTCTTGATAGTGGACATTGAAGAGTACATTACGTGTACATGCCACACTTAATGCATCTTCGAACTGATGTTCAACATGAAAGAATATTGATGTTCTGAAGGCTAGGGAGGGTGAGCTGGTGGTTCGATAGGTGACAATCAGCAGGGGTTTCCCTTCCCATATTTGACCCAATTCCTTTCAATTTCATAAGGTTCGGCGTCTATGTTAAAGACTCCCAGGGCAATTTGATCTCAAACAATTAGCACTGTGCCACTACCTATGAGGAATGGTTGAGGGAGCTAGGGCTTTTTCATTGGAGCGAAGAAGGATGAGAGGTGACTTGATAGAGGTGTACAAGATGATGAGAGGCATAGATAGAATGGATACCTAGAGACATTTTCCCAGGACGGAAATGACTATTACGAGGGGGCATAATTTTAAGGTGATTGGAGGAAGGTATAGGGGAGATGTCAGAGGTAGGTTCTTTACACAGAGTGGTCGGCATGTGGAATGCGCTGCCAGCAGTGGCAGTCAACTCAGATACTTGAGAGACTTTTAAGCAACTCTTGGATAGGCACATGGAGGATAGTAAAATGTAGAGTATGCTGGTTAGTTTGATCTTAGTAGGATAATAGGTTGGCACAACATTGTGGGACGGAGGGCCTGTACTGTTCTATGTTCTATGTTCTAGATAAATGGGACTTGTAGGATCAACCAAACTAATTATGCTGATGGTATTCCCAGTGCCTCAGTCAATGCTGGATGGTCGATCTGATTTGATTCCTTTTGTCTCTTCTGTGCAGGTTCACACAATGAGTGACTTGCTAGGCCTTTTTACAGGGGATTTAGGAAATGACTACCTCAGTGCAGTACATGCGGAGTCACGTGTAGGCTTGATTAGGTAAAGATGGCAGATTTACTTCCCGAAAGGATATCAGTGAACTGTGGATTTTTAAAACAACCAACAATGGTTTTGATGGTCAATATTACTGAAACCAACTTTTAATTCCAGATTTATTCATTTAGTTCAAATCCTAAACTACCCCGATAGGATTTGTAACCATGTCCCTATAACATTCACGTGGTCCTCTAGATTGCTGGGTAGTCTGGCCAGCTTAATGACTACTGCCAGGTTTGCACTTCCCGTTACCGGCAATTACCCTTTCTGACCATCTTCTTCCAATTTCTTCTGAAGATGATTCTCAAAGACTTTAGGGCTCTTGTTGCACAGTGATAGTGCTCCTACCTTTGGACCAGAAGGACCTGGGTTCAAGTCCTACCTGTTCCAGTGGTATGTCTGAACAAGTTGATTCAAAAAAGTCTACAATGTCTATTCTTTAAAAGCCTATTGTGGTGCAGTGACAGTCCAAATGAGAGGAGATCCAAGTTCAAGTCCCAGCTGCTGCAGAGGTGTGTTGCAACATCTCTGAGCAGGTTCATTTTTTAAAAAAAATCTTCAAATGCTCTTTGAAGCCCTGTAGAATGACTGTAACTCTCCTGCTATTCCTCTCTACCATTGAGGTCTTCAGTACTGCATCACTGATCCTGGAACCTTGTCTCTGGTTTCTGTTTTCCTTGTTTGCAATTGCAGGCATAGCACTTAGCTGGCATCCTCTATAATTCGCAATAGGGACAGACTATCTTTAAGAATATAAAGCTGCCTGTACCATGTTACTCACACTAGTGCTCAACTCCCTGTTGAGCATTGAGGAAACCAGCAGAAGGAAGTGGCTTGACTGAGTTCTGACGTCAGTAAAATGAGATGGCAGCACTGAATTTATTTGCTGCCTGCCTCTACCGCAACATACACAGGCAAGGTGTGGACCATGATCCTTACACCCAGGAAATGGCACAATGGCCACTTAAAATTGTACCCATGAAATACAATGACTTAAGCCCTGGTGGCATAATGCATCATTTTATTTTATTCTTTCTGGTGATATAGGTAGTGCTGGCTCTACACATCACTGTTGTGATTCCCTGAGGTTTGCATCTAAGATTTTTGAAACCAGATGTCATTGTGTTATGGATCACAATTATCATTAATGGAGGAAATCCTAACAGCTGTCCAATAGTGCCTACGGTTTGTTGTGTTAATAGCAGTGAGTTAACTGTATACTGCCCAATGACATTTTATTTCACAATCTGTAATTGTACATTATAGAGAGGCACACAAGAAAGCAAGTGATTGGGTGCTCATTCATGAAGTAAACTTCACATCATACTAAATCTCATGCGGTCACAATCGGTGAGCGAATCACTATTCAGGCGACCTTAGAATAAAAATGTGTCTTAGAAAACACTGTCAGCTTTCAGCTGCATCACGAGGATTGTGCAAGGAAAAGCTGCTGGCACAGGTCTCGGAAAATATAAAATCCCCTTGAAGAAGTTGTGATCTAGATTCAATAGCGCAAGACTTTAGAAATCGATTCCACCCGCGGGGGACTGTCTGTGCAGAGTTTGCACCTTCTCCCCGTGTCTGCCTAGGTTTCATCTGTGCTCCAGTTTCCTCCCACAGTCCAAAGATGAAGTCAGAAGTCACACAGCACCAGGATTATAGTCCATCAGGTTTACTTGAAATTACAAACTTTTAGAGTGTAGCCCATTTGTCAGGTGAAGTGAGAGAGATGCACACAGACACAGAATTTATAGGCAGAGAGATCAAGGGCAGAGAGATCAAAAGATCATACAAATGGTGTGAGTGGGGTGTCGAATAATAAGTCTCTGCAGGTGATCAAAATTGCCAGACAGGGCTGTTCCCTCCCAGTCGGGGAACACTTCAGCGGTTAAGGACATTCAGCCTCTGATCTTCGGATAAGCATCCTCCAAGGCAGCCTTTGAGATACACAATGATACAGAATCACCGAATAGAAACTGATAGCGAAGTTCCACACCCATGAAGACGGCCTCAACCATGATCTTGGGTTCATGTCGCACTAGAAGTGATCCCAGTACACTGTTCAGTATTTGTAAAATCTTCCTTATTGTCCTGTTTTGACACCATCACCTTGATAATTTGTTATGATCTCTCTACCTTAATTAGTTTGTACAGTTTTGGATTACTTAATTCTTTGGTTAGACCCTCGACTTGCGACTCTTAGACCTATCATGTTATTCCAGTCATTTGGTTTGTCTCCAGCACCATCTTAATTTTAATTTTTTGTAATTATCTCTCTGCCTCATTTAATAAGATTATAGGTCACCCCTTCGCTTGTTATTCAGCTGTTGACACTTTACTCACACTGTCTAATACTTCAGATCACTTGCAAGGACTTATTCAACGCTCCACTCACACCATTTGTATGCTCTTTTGATCTCTCTTCCCTTGACCTCTCTGCCTATGAATTCTGTGTCTTTGTGCTCTCCTCTCACTTCACCTGATGAAGAGGGTACACACTGAAGGCTTATGATTTCAAATAAACCTGTTGGACTATAACCTTGTGTCGTGTGACTTCTGACTTTGTCCACCCCAGTCCAATACCGGCACTTCCACATCAGTCCAGAGATATGCAGGTTAGGTGATTTAGCCATGTTAAATTGCCTGTAGTTTCCAGGGATATGTAGTTGGGTGGATTAGCCATATGCAGGGTTACAGGGATAGAGTAGGGGGGATGGGGATGGGTCTGGGTGGGATACTCTTTGGAGGGTAAGTGTGGGCTTGATAGACTGAATTGCATGCTTCCGCACTGTAGGTATCTCTGATTCTATGATTCTATGAAATGATACAAGAACAAACTTCAAAATTGTGATAGTTCCATCAAATGGTTACATCTCATTAAAATATGCAAATAGATTGTGTGAATTCCTTATTCATATAGCACAATCTTTAAAATTGATCAAACTGTTGTCACAGCAACATATTACTGAATTTTAACTAGAAACCAATGTCCCATAAAATTATTACATACAGGTCTTCACAAATGAATACATTTTAATCCCTTTCTTAAAAAGGTGTGTGTGACAGCACAATTTGTTGCCATTGTTTTCCTTTGTAAATCAAGTAAGTACAGCCTCAGGCAAGAAACAATAAGATCAGAACAAGTTGTGCTCTCATCGTGATCTCAGTTGAATTAATCTGATCACTCTGATTTGTCATTCCCTTGTTCAAGAAAGGGAATAGGGATAATCCTGGGAATTACAGACCAGTCAGTCTTACTTCTGTGGTGGGCAAATTATTGGAGAGGATTCTGAGAGATAGTATTTATGATTATTTTTAAAAGCACAGTTTGATGAGAAATAGCATGGCTTTGTGAGGGGCAGGTCATGCCTCACAAGCCTTATTGAATTCCTTGAGGATGTGACAAAACACATTGATGAAGGCAGAGCAGTAGATGTGGTGTATATGGATTTTAGCAAGGCATTTGATAAGGTTCCACATGGCAGGCTCATCCAGAAAGTAAGGAGGGGATTCAGGGAAATTTGGCTGTCTGGATACAAAACTGGCTGGCCAATAGAAGACAGAGGGTGGTAATAAACGGAAAGTATTCAGCCTGGAGCTCTGTGACCAGTGGTGTTCTGCAGAGATCTGTTCTGGGACCTCTGCTCTTTGTGATCTTTATAAATGACTTGGATGAGAAGTGGAAGGGTGGGTTAGTAAGTTTGCCAATGACACAAAGGTTGGTGGAGTTGTGAGTAGTGTGGAGGTCTCTTGTAGATTGCAACGGGACATTGACAGGATGCAGAGCTGGGCAAAGAAGTGGCAGATAGAATTCAACCCAGAAAAGTGTGAAGTGATTTATTTTGGAAGGTCGAATTTGAATGCAGAATACAGGGTTGATGGCAGGATTCTCGGCAATGTGGAGGAACAGAGGGATCTTGGGGTCCACGTCCATTTGATCCCTCAAAGTTGCTACCCAAGTTGATAGGGTTGTAAAGAAGACATAATCGTGTTGGCTTTCATTGGCAGGGGAATTGAGTTTAAGAGTCGCGAGGTTATGCTGCTGCTCTATAAAACCCTGGTTAGACCACACTTGGAATATTGTGCTCAGTTCTGGTCGCCTCATTATAGGAAGGATGTGGAAGCTTTAGAGAGGGTGCAGAGGAGATTTACCAGGATGCTGTCTGGACTGGAGGGCAGGTCTTATGAGGAAAGGCTGAGGGAGCTAGGGCTGTTCTCATTGGAGTGAAAAAGGATGAGAGGTGACTTGATGGTGGTGTAAAAGATGATGAGAGGCAAAGATAGAGTGGGTACCCAGAGACTTTTTCCCAGGGCAGAAATGACTATTACGAGGGAGCATAATTTTAAGGTGATTGGAGGAAGGTATAGGAGAGATGTCAGAGGTAGTTTCTTTACACAGAGGGTGGTGGGCGTGTGGAATGCACTGCCGGTAGTGGTAGTGGAGTCAGATACCTTAGGGACATTTAAGCGACTCTTGGAAAGGCACATGGACGAGAGTGAAATGTAGGGTATGCAGCATAGTTTGATCTTAGAGTAGTACAATAGGTTGGCCCAACATCGCGGACCAAAGGACCTATACTGTGCTGTAGTGTTCTATGTTCTAACATTATAAACAGGAGATATGGGAACACTGCACTGACATTGGGACACAAATAACAAGAAGGGATGGTAGGGGAAGCAAGTTAAAGTGCAACATCCATTGATTAAATATTAGAAGGAAATGAAAAACATTTTAAGACAAACGTTTGAAGGCAGACTATTTTATATGTAACATGTTGTTCAAAAACAATGTATGATAACCTTGCCTTACTCTATTAAGGCTACTTTTTGTTATACAAAGTTACAGGGCAAGGTTTTTCACATGGAATTTCTACCTCTCAGCAGTGTGAATCAGAACACTGAGTACTGAGGCCTGTATGCCTGTATGCCTGTATGTGCAATTTGCATTTCTCAGTTTTCAAGATCTTAATTTTATTAACTAGAGAATTAGACCATTGGATTTTCTGATCTGTTCTTCAATCAATCAAGCTTCCAGGTTTGGGAACCAAATAACGCTTAATTTAGCCCCATGGCAATGTTAATGGGTATTGCATTAAACACTATTTTAATCTGGGTCATTTTATGACGCGTCTGCCAAAACATTCTTGGATTGTGGTGCTTTGACTCCAGAGGGAACTTGAAATAGTTGGAGCCTTTTATCAAGTCCAAGGTGGATCCTACAATCATCATTCCTTCTGTCATTTAATGTAGACAGCCATCACAGGTCTACCTGCATTCCTTTTAAGGATAGCTCAGTGTTCTATCCCCTATCCTTAAAAGGTTCTGGATCACTCATCTAGTGACATTACATCACTGCCTCTCCCTGACACCACGGCACAGCAGCCAAAACATAATTAATCTCTACAGATGCTGTAAAGAAGACACGTAGGACTTTGAGGGACAGAGGAAGAGGAGCAATTTCAGAGATACAGTGGTTAGAGAAATCTTAGGATTTGTGAAAAAGATATGAGATTTTAGAGATGAGAACTCTGAAAAACATTTGGATGGGATGTAAGATTGGAGTCCCTGGCTCCATTGCCAGGCCAGGCCATCAGCACCACCTTGCCAAGCGTCCTGCTCTCTGGCTGCCCTCCACCGAGATGTCAACTTTTCTGACAGGAAGATTAAGCAAAGAAGAAAAAGAAAAGAGTTGAAAGGGTAAGGAATAAGAAAGGAATTGGCTGGTCTGAAACGATGGACTCAGCTCGAATGCTGCCTTCCTTTCCAGCAGCGCCGTCTTTCCCACGAATGTGTTTGTTCCAGAATTAGAGTTAGATTTTATTGTCACATGTACTCAAATACAGTGAAAAGTGTACAAAGTCAGCTTTCTCGGGTGCCATTTTGGTTACAAACCAGAACTTTAAAAAAAACAAAAAAAAGTGCTAAAACATAAGAAAACATCCAGACCTTAAAGTCTTTCCTCCATAAATGTGTTTGAAATGCTCAGCCACTGATGCAGGCACCTGGGCCTAGCCATGGCCTGGAGTTTCGTCAGCCTGAAAGTCTTGCATCAATCACCGTGAAGAGCCATGTGCCTGTTGCCGCTGATGATGCCGCCACCACCTCTGATCACCAGGAGGACCTTTGTGACTACTGCCCCCCAGATGCTGGAAGGAGCCATGTTATTGCTGTTATCATTACGCCAAAGGCCCACTCTCACTGCCAATGCCGTGCTGCAGCCTCCTCTGATCACCTAGGGGAACCCGGGACGCCACTGCCTCCGATCTCACTGCCACCTCCTACTGCCAGAAGGCTGCCACCATTCCACACATGGCCCGCTCCCGCTCTCGCTGCTGTGCTGATGCTGCAGAGTCGCCGCAAAAGGCTTTAAAGAAAAGAGAATGAAGAAAAATTAAGAAGAAAAGAGCAAAAGTGAAAAGAAGAAAAGGGGGGAAAAAGAGAAAGCAGACTGAAGTGGACAAACCCCCAGGCTCAGCCCTGCTACTCTGCCAATGTCCTTTAGGGAAGGAAACTACCATCCTTACCCAGTCTGTCCTACATTTGACTCCAGACCCACAGCAATGTGGTTGACACTGAACTGCCCCCTGGGCAATTAGTGATGGGCAATAAATGCTGCCTGGCCAGTGGCACCCTCATCCCGTAAATGAATAAAGACCATCTTGTTGGTGCTTTCGCTAATAGACTTATTTAACAGCTTTATCAAAGCATTAAAGCGAAATTCCGCTTTAGTTCATCATAACATCTTTAAGCACTTTTCAAATTTGACGTCATATTGCCCTAGACTGAAGTTATCTTTTATGGCCTTGATGTTTAGGCCCCAGTGGGAGTGGATAAGTGCACAATGCCTCACTCCCTGTCAATGTACCATTTCCAGCATCACCCTGCTCCCGGGATATTTTTCTGAGAGGGGCTTTCTGGCAGGAGAGGAGGGAATGGTACCAACAAGGCTACCCACTCTCAGCTAGTTAAGGCTCTTCAAGGCCCCGTTGTCAAAGGTGATCTGGAATTTTCCGATCTGCCTTCGAACCTTGGCTGCTTGGGAGAAAACCCCACCTGCTTGGCTTCAGCAGCAGGTTGCCCAGTGCAAGGGTCCCTCCTCCACACTGGTGGCCCAGTTGCTCAGCACATATTTGGTTTCAATTTGAAAATGTTAGAAAGTGATGCATGGAAAGGGGAGGCGATGGCCTAGTGGTATTATCATTGGACTGTTAATCCAGAGACCCAAATAATGTTCTGCGGACCTGGGTTTGAATCCCACTATGGCAGGTGGTGGAATTTGAATTCAATAAATAGCTGGAATTAAGAATCTAGTGATGACTGTTTAAACAAAAAACCCATCTGGTTCACTAATGTCCTTTAGGGAAGGAAACTATCATCCTTACCTGGTCTGGCCTACGTGTGAGTCCAGACCCACAGTAATGTCGTTGACACTAGGCAATTAGGGATGGGCAATAAAAGCTTCCTGGTCGACGACACCCTCAGCCTGTGAATAAATAAAAAAAATTTAACAATATAGTAGGGTCTCCCTGTCTCCCTTTCTCTCTAACCTGAAGATCGCCTGCTATTTCTTTGGTACTGGAGAGCATTCTATCAGCTTTGCAAACCAGTCTGCCTGTCATAACTGGATTCCAAGCTTGCACTTTGCTCAGTAATTTGGGGAAGATCACAACCAAGTGATCGTTGCATATATGGCAGGCTTCTTTCCCCCATCGCAGTCCCAAATCCAAAAGCAATTCTCATTCTACACTTTGCAGAATCAGCCAGTCCTGGGGAGTGGCTCTGTAAAACGGAACACATCTTGTGGCTACAAAACAAACAGAAAGTGTTCCTTACGTAAAATGGATCTCCAAAACTGAAAATGTTAACTTGTTCTAACTCTTCACTCTTAGTGACACTGATTTCCTTGTAACAGATTAAAGGAAAAGTGGCTTTGAACAGTTAAAGTATTCTAAATAGTGGTTAAATAGGATACTGTGAAGACTAACATGTTTCATGAAGCAGAAAACTATTCACACCATGAATTGAAGTCCGAAGCAGATTCCTTTGGGTACATAACAATACCTTTTCAATATCAAAAAAGAATGAAACACGAAAGAAATTTGCATATAGTAATTGAGCATTTTGTATGAACAACGACTCCAATATAGACAACTAGAAAAATGCACCGCCTGTTTTTTGAAACAAAGTCATTCTTCATGCTGGGAACAGGTTTGCAGTATATTACAATTAGTTTGGTTGAAAAGTTTCTCGACATCATGTGAAATAGATTTTGCAACTGAACAGATCTAATTTACCAGTACTTAGACAAGTTTTGAGGGAAAGCATTAAATAACACTAAGAGTGAATTTCCAAGGGGTTTCTCGCGATTGATCACTGTAATGTAATGAAAGATCTCCAGAAACCTTAAAGGAAGCAGTAGCAATGTCTTTGTGTTATTATTTTATAGTTTCAATAGCTGTTCTCCTGAAGTAGCAAACAAGCAGGATGACTCCAGCAGAATTTTGCTATCGTTTTTGAAATTCTTTTACAATAATCAGTAAGATTTATTTGACAATTAAATTGGTTTGTGGCATACTTTACAATATATTCTATTGACCATGAGTCTCTGATTCTATTTCCATTGCCGATATTGATTTCAAAAGCTCATTCAGGAGTTGAATGATGCACTTGAATAGATCTCTCTGTGACCACTGAGAAACACTGGCCATGTTCACATGATTTTCTTTTATCAGCCATTAACGCCAATGTTAAAATAGTGAATTAATTGCCTGTACAATGAACTGGAATTTCTAAATTAGTATCTTTTCACCTCTGGGAACAGCATAGCAAATTCAATGCAACCTAATCAATGAAAATATCTTTGTTATGCTAACTATGACTCTCTTACGTACAGTAGGGTCAAAACAATATCAACTTTGTCTTTCATTGACAAACATGCACAGAACAAAACAACCCTTATACTGGCATAAAATTAGCATTCCTTTTCAGAATAAACAAATATAAAGGTACCATTTTGGAATAATCTAGAAAGAGCTTTATTCAATCTTAAGGGGTTTCAATTTGTCTGCACAAGCTGCAGAAAATGCTGCATACTTTATTGACATCCCACTTAAACCACAACTTATAGAACTGGGAACAAAAACCAAAGTTGCTGGAAAAGCTCAGCAGGTCTGGCAGCATCTGTGAAGGGAAAAATCAGAGTTAATGTTTCGGGCCTAGTGACCCTACCACAGCTCTTTCGGTTTTTGCTTATAAAATTGGGATGAATGCAAAATTGGCTGCGACTTCACTCTGCTGAATTGCCAAATGTGGCTGCATATATTCTGGGAGGGATCGTCAGAAGTAAAATCAGAGAAAGCCTGGGGAAATGGAATGAGTGCATCAGGGACCACAGTTTCAAAACTTAAGCAATGAAGACTAATAATGATTAGGATAGCAACTATAGAAAAATGATAACTCAACTGCACTGAATTTATTTAATTTGAACTCCTTTGTGTTATGGTAAACAGTTACAAAAAATTTTTTTAGGACTTTACTGCCTAGATTAAAAACTACTGAGATTAGCAGTTCAAAAAAACTTAAGTAAAGGGTTAACACAGTCTGGAGCTGGAGGGACACAGCAGGCCAGGCAACATCAGAGGAGCAGGAAAATTGACATTTCGGGTTGGGACCCTTCTTTAGAAAATTCCCGACCCGAAACGTTAACTTTCCTGCTCCTCTGATGCTGCCTGGCCTGCCGTTTTCATCCAGCTCCACGCTGTGTTATCTCTGGCTCCAGCATCTGCCGTTCTTAAGAGCTTTAATTAAAGGGCCGTAAGCACCCAAGGCACAGCTTGAAAACCTGGGAAAAACACAAGTACTTTGACATTTCAACAAAGTAGACACCATCACAAACCAATTAATGTACCAGTTTGCAATTCTACTATTGTTTTAGGATGTAGTGAAAATGTTAGTTAGTTGCAAAGTTTAAACACATCAATTGACACTTGCTTACAGCTGTTTCAAATCTCCACACTGACTACCTAGAACACTCAAAATAACTCACTGCCTACGGAAGTCAACACACAATGAGCACATTATTATGCAGTCAAGGAACCATCCCACCCTCTGGTTCTGAGCTGTCTGGGTAAAGGAGGGTCCCAAACTGCAAACTTCCCAGCTCCAGCTGCCCAGGATCATTATTTCAAACTCCTGGGCCGGATCTACTGTAACGAATCAGAACTGCAGCACTATGATGTTGCAGTTTGAGCACTTGTGGCATAGTGGTAGTGTCCCTAACTCTGGACTGGAGGCCTGGGTTCAAATCCTGGCACAAAAACATCTCTGAACCGGTTAATTAGAAAGTATCTGCAGTGTTGTACTTGCCACATAAAGCAGCCATGTCCAATCAGTGATGAGTTGGAGTCTCTGAGCATTCAATTGCACAAACGCAGGGCGAAAGCCTCTCACACACAGTGATTGTTGCCTGGCTTAAAGATGGTTCACATGAAACAAACACATAACAGACATGAAAACTCTGCCTTGGGTAAGTCTGGTCTGCATGTCTGCTGTCTTTACCAGTAACGTTGCAGTTTAAAATTGCCTGGAATGCTTTTTTTCGGCCATCTGGAGATTGATGCTGCAACTGGAAAACTCCCAACTTTGCTCATATTAATGACTTAAACTAATTTCGTATCCCTGTTCTCACCTACATGTGATCTGGGATTGGCTGCCAGAAATGGAGAGTCTTCAATATCCTATGTCAGTGTGCATGTGTGAACCATTCGATTAAAACACATTAGAGAATATTAGCTGAAAGATGTTATATTAATTGTTTTCTAACTGCGTACATGATTTTTTATAAAAATGGAAATTTAAGATTAACTTTGCTTCACTGTTTCTCTGCGTGTAGGTGTTCCAGTGGATTTGATCGGCATCGGCAGGATTGGGTTGATAACAGCTGCCCTGATGAGGTACATTAGTGCATTATCTGAAGGAAAGTTCAGATGTATAATAAAACAAAATTAAAATTGTAACAGAATTCCATTGCATTCTCCACCTCATTAAACCATGCTCATGAAAACCATTGGTTGTAACATTACTAAATACTTTAATGGCATTGGAGCAAAAGGATGAATGGTTTTCAGTCTTAAGATGAGCTTTACGTAATCTTATCAGACAGTTATGAACATCAGGGTTTTATGATAAATGTTGTGTCCTGACAGTGCCTCCAGTAGTACTTTCACAAATTTAATAATGCTGCCTACTGCTTCTCTGTGAGTCGTTGTTTCTCTAGAGAATTGGATTCTGTATTTTGCTGGAGTTGAATTACGTTTCTCTCTGCTACAGTCTAAAGATAAGACATGTGACATCAAGCCTGGAGAAGTGACTCAAGGTGCTTCATCTACAACAACGAATGTTGCAACATCAGCTACAAAATCTAGAATCTCAAGCACCACATCCACAACTGCTTTCACATTTGCTGTTCCTACTTCCAGCCTAACCACCGAAGGTATGGATAAAGGCAAATGAGCTATTCATAACTTACCAATGAGCATGGCATCATTACATACTTTGATGTTAGAAGCCTGTGTAGAACCTAAACTTTTTTTTTAGTGCCTCAAGTGTACTACATGGTTTATATTTTGATTTGAAAGTGTTTTGGCATGTGAGAAGTGAGTCAAAATTAAAATTAAATTCTTGCAAATCAATGCAAAGATATAGAATCGAAATACTCCACTTCACCCAACCTGAAGGAAAATGCCAAAATAGATCATGTCTTTTTAATGTATTTCATTTTGACAAAGGGGTCAGTTGCCCCAGCAGATCTTATGATGCACACAGAAGTCATATTTGGGTCACTACTTACATGTGCTTACCTATTCCACAGTCCTGTATTTTCAGAAAGTGACATAGTGTCAACATTACAACTTGATTCAGAATGATAATTATAAATTCTTCTGAGATAACAAGGTGTAGGGCTGGATGAACACAGCAGGCCAAGCAGCATGAGAGGATCAGGAAGGCAGGAACTGCAGATGCTGGAGAATCTGAGATCTGATTTCTGAGGAAGGGTCTAGGCCCGAAACGTCAGGCTTCCTGCTCCTCTGATGCTGCTTGGCCTGCTGTGTTCATCCAGCTCCACACCTTGTTATCTCAGGTTCTCCAGCATCTGCAGTTCCTACTATCTCTATACATTCTTCTGTTCTGTTTATGAAGCATCTTAATCCTATTTCAGAGGAATTGTTCCACATGTCAGATAACTTGAGGAGAATGTCTCTTCTTTACAGTTTCAGCCCTACTCAAGGCTTGTAATTTTTTGTACAGATTCACAATACTGTAAATATTATCACTGATTGCTCTAGTGAAGGTTAGTGTTACCTTATTGTTTTTGTTTAAGTCATCAAAGATGCAAAGAAGATAATTGGCAGCATTTCAACAAGTGAGATATGTATTAGCTAACATTATAAGCAATCCTGACTTGCATCAATTATATTTAAATATTGAATTAATGTAAAATTAGTTTCCCATGTTGTGTATCTTGATAGGTGACAGCATAAAAAGTGAATGTTTTGCTGCTTGTAACATGACATGCCAAACTGCAAGTCATTATCTCTGTGGACTTCAGTATCTCTCAGTATCATAGGTGACAACATGTATTCTTACAGCCTCGTGGTTTTTTTCTAATGTGCAAGATGGAGCACTTGTCTTCTCATTTATCAACATGCTATTAAAATACAATTATGTGCAAAGATCAGCTAATGATGCTTTTAAATAGCTGAATATTTAGCTTTGGAGCCAGCAAGAGGGAAGCAACAGAGCAGGGCTAATGAAACTGCAGACAGAGTCTTTATTTAGATTGAAAGGCCATTTAACCCCATCATCTCCAATTCTGATGCCACCAGGGATGTTATCTGCTGCATTGAGCCTTCATGCTGCTACTGTTTTTCTTGGGGATCCAACTTCACTGCACATTGTAAGCCTGGATTGCTGATTTCATGAATGAGTCAGAATGTTAAATCAGGTGATGACTTATTTCTGAGAAGTGGCAGTGTATGATGAGAAGGTTACTTCCCTGAACCAATGGCAGAGAGCAGTAATAGGACGGTATTTGGAATGGCAAGCCTGAATAGGCAAACAAGATTAGACCTGTTATTGCAAAGAGCACTTACTTTTCATCTAAGTTATAGTTCTTATTACATAACCACATCAGGACTGCTTTATTTGCTGATTTTAATCCCGTGATGTTTATTTTTTGCTTTGACACTTAAAACTGTACATTATATTGTAACAAACAGTTTCATTGTTAATATTGCCAAGAGTGAACTGAAATTGTTTGAATTTATTTATGAACTCTAATTCAGAGCAGTTTTGGGCAAGATGGACCAGGAATACTCAATTATGGCAACTCATTACAAAGTTTTGTCCATCTTGCTCAAGATACCTCACTGAATATAAGAAAGTCACTTAGGAAATAAATTGCACACATAATTCTGGCACTTTCAAGATGAGGAATGGGATAGTAAAAGTTACTTCATGTAATTTACAGAGTATAGACTGCAAGATTATGAAGACTATAATACTTGGTTAACTTGGTGCTTTGCAAAAGCATAACATTTTGAAACAAGAAATGATGCATGTTTCAAAACTGCCTTTGCATCTCTTTAATGTTTGCTGCTGAATTTATAGTGACAATCAGATATGCGCACAAATGCAATAATGTTACATTTTGTTCATTTAGAGTTGCAGAAATCAGTGCTAAAAATTCTCCCCAAGCCACTTGTAAATATCGTTTTAAAATCCTAATTGTCTAGATCTCCGTTCACCACAACATTTCTAAAGCTGTCAATTTACTTTCTCAGGTCCCCCATGCATTTTGATGCTCTTTTCCTCAGCATAGGTTTTAGTCTCTCCAATACTACTCACTCAAGTCCACAAGTTCAAAGAGCATTATTGATTGACCTATTCAGCATCAGTTGTGACTGCACCACATCAAGGCATCACTCCCCTTTGTCAAGTTCATCCAACAGCCTTGTCTCCAACAAACTGAGTGAGGAACTACATGCCTATTGGTCGCTGAGACCATCCATTCACTTGCTTCTCCCCCTTCACATTGCCCACAAAGTCAGATCTTGCTCCTAGGTTCCCTGTGGTCTCACACTAATCCTATGTCTTTTTATACTTGATCTCCTATCTGCCTTTATGTCCCCTCAAACTTTATTCTATCCTTAAGACATAATTCCCTGTCCTCTTGACCTTGACCTCACCAAACTACTGACAGCTTCACTTTCATTCCAGACCATCACATCAGCTGACACTGTAAACTGTACTCTCCAGTCAGACATTATGCTGTCCCTTTCAATACCACAATATCATATTCTCCCCACTATTTCCAACTTTCACTAAGGCCCACTCCGTCCTGAGACTACCCCCACACTGCTTACCCTCTCTGCAATGCTTCATTATATTGTTACTTCCCAGACCCTTGTGTTGTGGGTAAATCACTACAAGTTACCTTTAATTTGCTACTTATTAAGACATCTCACAGTCAATCAAATGCTGAAACAATGATTTAAACTTTATTAAGGATCCTCAAGTAAGCAAGTATAAACCTGCGACACAGCTTAGCTATTACCTGATTAATGATGAAATCTGGCCAGGGTTTCAACCAACAGTGATCTGTTTCTGGAAATGGCCAATGTTCCGTCTGTCTGCAGTGTTGTTCTTCAAAATTTTTCTGTTGAGACATCTGGAGGTGGATTCTTATACAGTGTGACATTATTGATGTCCTTTAGATTCTTTCATCCCCAATTTTCAGCAAATTCAAACCTGAAGCTGGCCTTTTATCAAAAATAGCTTCTTTATTCCTTGTTACATTTGGGGTTAGCTGTCTGTTTAAAACATAGCGTTTTCCTACAATAACCCCTTTACATCAGAACATTCTTTCTGCAGGCAGGTCTAATTGCCCATTTGTCATGAGACAGCAGATTATCAAATAAGTGTTATCTCCTGTCTCCCAAGAAACAGCTTGTTTATTTTGTTTATGTAGCTCCTTCCTCCCAGGGATGTTTACTTCACATGTTGTTGTAACTCATTCTATAAGAGTTCTTTGTTGTCCATTTTATCTCAAGAAACAGTTTAAAGAGTTATTGCTGGTTCTTTCAATCCATGTGTAACTGTTTATCTTTGTTGATTTTTTCCAATCCATGAACAGTTATTACAGTTGTGAAACGCCCATTGTCACACTTGTCCAGCCTTCCTGGAGATCATGTTTTCAATCTTTCCAGTCCAGTTGTCCTGGAGAAACTGAAACTGCTTTATGAAAATTACAAATGACATCTTCTGCAACTCAAATGACATTATCTCTTTTCATTCACCTTGGCTTCTGTGAAGCCTCAGATAGTATTAACTAAATCATCTCTCCTTTTTTCTAGCTCAGTAGCACTGCTCCAGCT
>JAHRHZ010000014.1:70062120-70104479 GCA_024137785.1 Ginglymostoma cirratum
TGTATCGCTGATTTTAATTGTTCTGCCAATGCTGGCTATGCCTCCAGCTACCTAGACCCTTACTTCTGAAATTCACTCACTCAGCTTCCCACCTCTTTTTCCATTAAGAGACACTTTAAAGCCTATCTCTTTGACTAAACTTATAGCCATAGTACTCCAATGAATTGGCTTGGGATATTTTATGCTCAAGGCACAAAGTAAATGTATATTGCTGATGCAGGTTGCTACATCTACACACATCTGCCATTACTTCCTATGTGTGTTATCTCTTCAAACAACTCTATACTTTCCTATGAAGCTCTCCATTCCCTTGGTATTTTCCTACTGTACAACTCTATCCCATCGCGGGCTCCTGCGTCCTCAGTTTCCAATGCTGTATTCTCTTGGATTTCTTCCTTGGACTGACAACCCAACGCCACTTCCCTTTCCTCCTGTAACACCTTCTCAAACCCTCTCTATCCCAGCTACTGGAAACCTACCCTAGAATAGCTGTGGCTCACCTAACATTTTCTTCCTTATGATTTTGTGTAGCACCTTAGGCCAATTCATTATGTTGAAGGAACAGTATTTGTATTATTAGGTAATGATCCAATTGCTCCTGTGTTATTGTGATTTCGGCAGCAGAAACTACCTCCCTTAATTCACTTTTTTTCTGTGTTTCTCTATGTTCTTCTGTATTCTTCATTCTTTGTCAAATAATTTTCCACCTTTTGCCACAATAACCAATTATTGTAAAGTATTATTTGCTTTAACAACGATCTGTATGAAAACATTTCTTTGTAATTTGGTTACTTTATCATATCCGAGTGGTAAGTGACTGGAGGTAAGCCTTCCCTTTCAATTTGCTCCTAACAGTGAAAAAAAATTTGAGTTTTGAAAATTTCTCATAAAGTACATGAGATGATGTGTTATTTCTTGAAAATATTCAGTCACACCCTTAGGCAGCACTGTAGAGTTCCGTTTTGTGTCCTGCTAAATGGATAGTCTGTAACGTAAGGTTTGTACTTGCGAGCCATTGCTAATTCATCTTTTAAATGTTTTGCAGATGATACAAAGATTGCAATGCACCTGAGGGACCATGGAGGTAAATGTTTGACTTAGATAATGATACAAGTTTAATTGTTTTCATTTAAATAATTAAAAACATTCTGTGGCACTTAGCTAAGAATTTAATATGAATTTGAAGACAGGTGTATTCAATCTCCTTATTTTTAAATATATGCTTCATGAGAAAATTAACTTCATTTCATAAGATTTACTCCTTATCTCTATTCACATGAATTCAGGATGAATGTGAAATCCATGCATCAGGGACATACAGTTAAGCAAATTTTACCTCATAGACACACTTTGTGTCTGACACTTAAATATCAAAAATTGTATTTCCTTTATTTTTAATATATTATGCCTAGTTATAATACAATATCCACAACAATTGTATAAAAATGGATTCCTTAGAGTACAGAGAAGTATGTAGTTGCTGCTGAAGTTGCCAGCCTAAATCAGATGGTTGGAAGCTCAGAAGCCTCCACAACACCAATGAGAGGAGCGGTACATTGCTGGGCCTGTACTTGGATGTAAGTATCCATTGATGGTCATGCTCCCTGATAGTAAGGTAAGCAGGATTGGGAGATGCACTGCTAGTAAAATGTCAGCAGAGGTGAGAAGCATCCTTTAATTAGACACTTAAATGGATCAAATCAATTCGAGGTGGACAGCCTTTCTGTCACCTGTTAGCAAAAGGGTATGTCAGCGGGCAGGTGTCAGGTGCCATACCTGCACTCTTTTGCCAGCCTTCCCTTCTCCAGCTATGTCATCACAAGGCTGGCAAAATCCAGTCCAAAATAAGGCTTCAAATGATAGTGAGACATTATGCTTTTAAATAAATGACTTAATGCTTCATTTAACCTAGCAGTAGTGGGTACTTGATTGCCAAGTATTTAAGCATTCGTATAATATCCTTCACAGCAACTTCCAGGCTAAAGTACCAAATGATTGTATTAAACTCAATGAATGCAGTGTTGAGCAGCATCCCCAAGTCACTGTCTGTTTGCCTCTGTAGATCCTCCATATGTGAGGTCCTTTTGCCATATGGTCCACTTCTCTTTGTTTTCGTTTTTCTTTCAACATCCTGCTTTGACCTGAATGTTGTGGAGGTGCTGGTGTTGGACTGGGGTGGGCAAGGTCAGAACTCACAAGAAATCACACAACACTAGGTTATAGTCCAGCAGGTTTATTTGAAAACACAAGCTTTCGAAGCCTTGCTCCAGCAGCGAGGCTCCGAAAGCTTGTGTTTTCAAATAAACCTGTTGGATTGGACTATAATCTGGTGTTGTGTGATTTCTGACCTCAATCTGTATATTGTGCCTGTCACTTGAATCATTTATTTGAATCAGATGTGAATTTCCTTTGGTGAGACAAGAATTGAACAGTCATATGGCATTGCAATTTTGATCCTTATTCCTCTAAACTCAGAAGCAAATTCTTTCTTTCAAAAGGGATATTTTGAAGCTGTGTGGAGAAAACAAATCAGCTTTGTAACAATTTGGGTGATTTTTTTTGAAAAATGCAATCTTGGTGTTAAAATGGTCAAAAGGTATTCAACAAACTTCCCACAGGTACTCTGACTGTCATCCCGTTTTATTTATTTTGGTTAGCTCTTAAAATGCCTTCATTTGCACAATAGCTGCAGACAACGTCACTTGGAAACTAACTTGGAAGGACTTTAAAAGCTGTGCTATTGGAAGATGCCAGCCTTTACTCAGAGGTCACACTGTTGGTTCTGACTCCGAACGTTGGGTTTCAAAGCAGACTCCAGAAATTTAGGCATATAAACTGAGTGAATGTAGCACAGTTCAAAGTGGTGCTACAGAGTGGCTATTAGTTTACAGTTTTGAGAAGAAAATGGAAGTGAAAATCAGAGAGATGTAGAACTGGTGGTCATTCTGAAACTTTGCTCTATCGCTGTTAGCAAAAATAACCCTAGCATGTGAAACTATTCTTTTATCTTTACACTTGCATTAAAGACTGATGCTGGAAGCAAAAGCATAATGTACAGTATGGCTAATAACCTGGAATTTGCTGGTTTTCATTATGGACAGAAACATAAATCAAAGGCTCCAAAGGATGATGATGCAAATACTAGAAATAGTCAGCGGGCCAGGCAGTGTCGGATGAGAGGGCAACAGAATTAAGATTTCTAGTCTGATTATTGCAGATTTGTAGGATTGTTCAAGGCGTAGTTATTGATAGGTGACAAATATGAATTTTTGAGTGGGGACCTAACTAGTTTCAGATGTGCAGGAAAGTTGAATACCTAAAATGTCCAATGTCATCACTTTAAGGCTCAGGCTGTTTAAATCCCTGGGTTTCGTTTGCACCCACTACTGAACAAAAGGCACAGTGCGGCTTCTTGGTTAAAATAGCAGATTCGGAGACCATCAATAGCACCCTGTCAACGTGGAGGTCAAGTTGAGGCAGGAGAGAAATCAGGGTCACTTTTCAAGTGCAAAGAGAGAGAGGAAGAGTCAGCACAGACCCAGGATATAACAAAACAAAGGCTCAGATACCTATTTGAGTTTTGCATGGAATATCACTTGTTTGAGCCAATTACTCTGACCCATTAGTGCCGTCACATTTATGTTACACAACTCCAACTAGATTTGGCATTGGGTGCAGTAGCAATGCTATAACATAAAAGAAACATCCAGTTTAACACCCCATCCCATTTAGTGAGCTATTATAAAGCAATTGCTTTGAGCTTATTAAATTTAAAAATATATTGTTCGTAGTCATATCGTCCTACTACCATCGAATAACGTGGTTCAGTGAATATGAGTGATGAAAGCTGTGTACAGCTCTGTAGCTGGAAGGCAATTGAATTTATCCAGTCCATAGAAATGCCAAATGTAGACCATGCTGGTCACATTAAATACAACCTTCAGGCGAATGCAAAATCATTGAGTCCCTCTATCATAACTGAGGCTCTGATTGGATGAATTGTTGTTAACTTGGTAATTAATTATGAGTGATTTTCAACACTATTTTCCTGAGTTATTGATATGATGTTGAATTACACGTAGTAAATATTCATAGCCTTGAGTCATTTCAGTTTAGTTTTGCTATCAATGAACTAAAATTGATTCGGCAGCCATGGAGGCAAACATTTAGATAAGAGAATTGTTCAGTTTTTTGTTTGATGGAGAAAATTAAGCCAGCAGGCAGTGGAAAAAATAACTACAGATGCCAAGTGATGACGATTCTATTGACAATGACAATTCTGTTGAAAATTTTGATGCACTTCTGGCTGGCTTCCCATTTTCCACCCTCCATATGCATGAAATCACTCAAACATCTGCTGCCCATGTCCTAACTCATGTCTAGTCACATTAACCCATCACCCTTGTACTTCCTGATCTGCGCTGTCTCACAGTTCAGTAATCCTTTGATTAAAATGATTATCTTCCTTCAAATCCTCCCAAGGCAATGCCAATCCATATATTTGGAACCTCTTCCTGCGCTACAACCCTCATAATCTTGCACTTCTCTAAATCTGGCCTCTTGTCCTATTTTAACAATTCCACCATTGATTATCAGTGACCTAAGCTCTATAATTCACTCCTGAAGATGTGCACCCCCATTCACCTCTCCTTTATCTTTAAAATATTCCTTAAAAAGAGCTCTCTAAACTACAAATCTCTTTTTTTGATGTACAAGCTAGGTGGATTAGCCATGGGAAATAGGTGGGTGGGTCTGGGTGGGATGCTGTTTGGAGAGTTGGTGTGGACTTGGCGGGTGGAATGGCTTATTTCCACTCTGTAGACACCATAAAGCCTCTTCAGCATGGATTTTCTAAAGCAGTTTTACCAAGGCACTATATTATTAAAGATTTCTGATGTTTTTTTCTGTTAAGTACGATGGATGTTGATGTTAGTTACCCAGACAGTAGACCGGCTCCAAAGGCTCATGGATCATCTATTGAATGTCGTTTTCATGTTCCCCCTCACTAGATGTGTCAAGGGAACTATAGTTATAGGACAGATTTTGTCTCAGCCTGTGGTCAGACTCAACAGCCCTCCACTGGAAGCAGTCAGCAAATTCTTGAACTAAGACTTAATAACTTGCAACTCTATTATTCATTATATATTTGTGGCATCATGTAGAAAGATAAAGTCACCAAAAAATCAGTCCTTTCTAGGGCCAACTTGTCAAGCATACGAGGACTAATCAAGCAAAGAAGGCTTCCCTGGCTTGGGTGTGTGCACATGATGGAAGGTGACCAGATCCCTAAAGCTGTGCTGTGTGCTATGCTATGCCAAGAGACCAGTAGAGCACCAAAAGCTCCAATTCATGGATCCTGTCAAAAGAGACATGAAGCCCTCAGTATGAGTCATGACAGACTAAAGATCGGTGCAAATGGCAACAGTAATTCCAGTGGGCAGGAATTACCACCACCATGACATGTGATTCAGAAGCTCCTAAAGAGACAGTCGCCTATGAACGGGGGACCAGGACAGGTCCTTCTGCACCATTGGCGATGGACAACCTCATGTGCGGGACTTGTGACAGACCTTACCTTTTCAGAATCAGGTATCAAACAAAGTGCAACAGATGACCTTATTGAGCCTCATCAAGGTTCTGAGGCTGCATTTCTGCCACCTCTCACAGATAGAAGGCAACCACTCAGCATGGATATTAAATTGGCTTTGTGTCAGGAAACAGGGAGCAGGAGTAAACTGTTTTCAGACTGGAGAAAGGAATATGGCAGGGTTTCCCTAGGGATCAGTATTAAACCCATTCCTTTCGTGATGCATGTAATACTAAACGTAGATATAGAAGATACAATTTGAAAATTTGCTGAAGGTTCAAAAGTTGGATGTTTGAAGAGATAGTGTAGAACTTCAAAGGACTATTAACCATGTGTTGGATAGAAAAGTCATCGGTGAAATTTTATGCTGAGAGGTAGGATGTGATTTATTTTGTTAGGTATAACAAGTAGAGCAATATAAAATGAAGGATCCAGTTCAAAAGGAGGTTCAGGAGCAGAGCACCCTGGGGGTACATGTGCACAAATCATTGAAGGTGGCAGGGCAGGTTAAGAAAGGGGCTAATAAAGCAAGCCATTTAATTGTAAACATTGTCCCAATTCATTGTAAACGAGATTTTAATGCGGTACAGCAAAATAAAATTGTGTGTAGGCCCAGGAAGGTTAAGTCCATAATTAAAGTAACATAGGATTCTGGAGTGTATACTGTCCCTTAGGGGACACAACTGTAAAAGAATGCAACCTAATTCCTCATATGGAAGGTTGGCTGTAGTATCAGGCAGATCTATTTTCTTTTCTCTGTTATGCTTCACTGTCACATTGGGCCACAACAGTAGACATTGTTTTCCTTTACAGAACCAGAGAGTCTTACAGCATGGGGTCACTGTACTTGTACCAGCCCTTTGAAAGAGTCATCTAAATATTTCAACAGCCATACTCTTTCCCATATTCCTGACATTTCTCCTTTTCAAGTGTAAATTCAATTCCTTTTTGAAAATAACTACTGAATTTGACGCCACCATTTTTCAGCAGAGCATTCCAAATTGGGATGGACAGTAGCTCTCTGCCTCTTGCATTCGTTATCTTCTCTCTCTGCCTTTAGCTAATGTTGCAAATGTAATTTCTGTCATGACTGTTATGCTGCGCTTTAATATTTCTGGAATAAAAGTAACTTTTAGGATATATTTTGTATTCTCAATTTCTGTTTGGATCTGGAACACAACTTTTCTGAGACCAGAAATCTTTACATGTCTGCTCCAGTTTGGGAGGATGTTTGAGCCTTTAAGCATTTTAAAACCTATGAAAGTTGATAAACAATGTGTGTGTATAATCTTAACAGAAAGCCAGCCCAATTCATCTAGACGAATCGGGTCCCTATTAAAGATGTAGTTCAAGAAACAGCAATTGTTAGATTTTAGCACCCCCACTTACAATTATTTCATTCTTATCCTTTTCCTCTCAATATATAAATCATCGAGATGAATTCAATGCCAGTTACACTATCTCATGGCCTAATTAAGACAATACCAGGCCAAAGGCCATAACACAGAAATCTCTCCTTGTTTCTTCATTATTGACAAGCCCAAGCTTTTCACCATTTTAGTTAAGTAATAGGTGGCTATGACTGCACCAGGACATATTAATCCTTTCATTTAAACATTTCTGTATTTTCTGTGGAGCACCACAAAACTATTTTAAAAGAAATGACAATCAAAGTTAAAATTGGCTAAGTAAATTTATAGAATTAATTTTTACCTGCATTCCGAACATTTTCTGAGTAACTTCGAATGAGGACTTAGAATTTTTATCCTGTACCTAATTTAAAGAGCTAAAATTAGGTTGCACCATCTTCTGTGTGCAGGGATCATGATTCATCATCTGCCTATGCCAGTTCCAGTGAAAGCATGCACTATGCAAATTTGGTACTACCGCTTCATTTACATGAACGTAGCTTAGGGTCATCCATCTGCCAGCCTGCTGTCTGCCTGTGCCCAACAAAGAACCGAACAGTATCATACTAATAGCTGATGGTGCAAGCAAACTTCTGTCCTTAAGACATTCTGTCTCTGTAAAAGTGAAGTCTCATTGAACAATGGGTGGCTGATGCTGAATACAAATCCTGCAATCCTAAACAAGAAAAATGTAACCTCATGGCAACAGAAGATTCCAGCGTCAAGGATGTGATGCTGGAAGCCTCAGTGTTGGAAGTGGCCAGGAGGAAAGATATCACCATGGGGCTGCAACAGACCCACAATAGCAGTTCTCGGAGGGATTGGGAACAAAATGTCTAGGAAGTTATTTCCAGGCATCTTGACCTAACGATCTGGCAGTAGTGCTGAAAGATGTCCCACGACCTCACGTTGGTTGTCAAAGTCATTGAATGTATGTTCACTTAGTATCTCATATCCAACACTCTATCAAGCTCTTATACTGCTCATGCCCATCACTCACCTGTCAACAATCCCTAACACTGGGAAGTCATGGGTCATATTCAGATATTCAACCCACCCTCGTTGCTAGCCTCATAGTCACTCTACTACTCACATGTACCTCCAACTATTCTGCTTTGGCACACACTGAGACCATGGTAACTGGCATCATTGAGAACATGCATAAAGTTATTGAAATCTTTGTGAAATTTTGAGGCAACTACAGCTAGCAGTTAGAACCACTGCTGATAGCCATTAACAGCAGCACATTCAAATCATTGTGTGATTGTTGATCAAGATTTTTGCTGTTTCTTTTGGTCCTATTCATCACATGGGATATTCTCCTGGATATCAACCCAAGTGCAAGTACTGTGTTCACGTCCAAGCAATCACCTTCTGTGCTTGCTGCACCACGTGCTTATTTCTGTGACTTATAGAGCCATAAAGGCCACTTCTTCTGTCTCTGATACTATCTCTGATTGCCTGAGGGCCATCTTCAAACAATTAGTACATAGAATCGTATAACACAGAAATGGGCCCTTTGGTGCACCATGTCTGTGCCAACCTTGATGCCATTCTAAAGTAATCCCATCTGTCTGTATGTGGTCTGTATCCTTCTATTCCCTGCCTGTCTAAATGTCTCTTAAAAGTTGCTCCTGTATCTGCTTCTACTACCTCCCCGGCAGCACTTTCTACCTTAATGCTTTTCAAGATAACCAACATTTCCTCCTCCTTAACATCTTAACAGTATCAACATAGCTCTCCCTAATCTTAACATCATCCATATTCTCCTCCTTGGTGAATACTGACTCAAAGTACTCATTCAGGACCTCACATATTCCGCTAGATCGCTGCATAAATTCTCCTCTTTGATTTTGAGTGAACCTAGCCTTTCCCTGGCTACCATCTTGCTCCTAATAGACAAATAAAATTCTTGGGATTCTCCTTAATCTTACTTGTCAATGATATTTCACGACTCCTTTTAGCCTTCCTAATTCCTTATTTAAGTTCTTTGCTGCTTCCTTTATGTTCTTCAAGCGACTTGTCTGCTTTCAGTTTCCTAAATCTTACTTATGCTTCCTTTTTTCTTTTTGACTGAACTTTCAATACATCATATCATCCAGGATTCCCAAATCTTGCTATCCTTATGTTTCATCCTCATAGGAACATGCTGGTCCTGATCTCTAATCAGCTGGTCTTTAAAAGACTCCCCCATGTCAAATGTGGATTTACCCTCAAACAGCCACCCCCAATCTAATTTCTTCAGTTCCTGCCTAATACTATTGTAATTAGCCTTGCCCTAATTTAGCACTTTCACCTAAAGACTAGTTTTATCCTTATCCATAACTATCTTAAAAGGCACAGAATTATGATCCTTGTTCCCAAAATGCTCCTCCACTGAAACTTCAATCACCAGGCCAGGCTCAGGCTTAGTTGGAATATCTACATATTGTTTCAAGATTTCCTCCTAGGTGCACCTAACAAATTCTGCCCCATCTAAGCCCTGGCCTCAAAGGAGTCCCAGTCAATAATGGGGATGTTAAAATCACTCAGTACAGCAACCATATGATTTTTACCTCTTTCCATGATCTGCTGACATATCTGTTCCTCTATCTCCTGCTGGCTGTTGGGAGGCCTGTAATAGCATGCCATCGTAGTGTCTGTACTTTTTATTCCTGAGTTCTACCCATATGACCTTACTGGATGAGCCAGCCAAGATGTCCTCTCTCAGTGCAGCTGTGACATTCTCCTTATTCAGTTATACAAAAAGAAAAAAAATTCTCCTTGACTATCTCAATATATTCTCAATATTTAAAATCTCGTCTTTTGAAATGATGGTCCGACTTCTAGATTCTCCCATCCTTTCCATGTTTACCCTGTAAAGATTCCTCAGGACCGTAGAAATTTATGCAGATACAAGCCTAACCTGAACCACCTAAACTTTAAAAACAACCTCTCATTCCAGGTACAAGTCTAATAAATGTCCCCTTACCACTTACATCCTTCCTTAAATAAGGGGAACAATATGGACTACTCAGATGTAGGTTCTCTAATGTAAGGGTGGCACAGTTTCTCAGTGGTTAGCACTGCTGCCTCACTGTGCCAGGGATCTGGGTTTGATTCCAGCCTTGGGCGGCTGTCTGTGTGGAGTTTGCACATTCTCCCTGTGTCTGCGTGGGTTTCCTCCGGGTACTCCGGTTTCCTCCCACAGTCCAAAGATGTGCAGTTTAGGTGGATTAGCCATGCTGAAATTGCCTGTAGTGTTCGGGCGTGAACAGGCTATGTGGATTAGCAGTGGGAAATGTGAAGTTATGGGATATAGTGGGGGGGGCTGTGTCTTGATAGGATGCTCTTCAGAGGGTTGGGGTGAACTCAATGGGCCAAATAGTCTCCTTCTGCACTGTAGGGATTCTACGATTCAATGTCTTGTTTAACTAAAGCTTATTCTTCTTACTTTTATGTTGAATTCCCCTCAATAAATGACAACATTCCATGAGTTTTCCAAATTACTTGCTGCACCTACAGATTAACTTTTTGCAATTCATTCACTAGAACACCTGCTGCATCTCAGATCTCTGCAACCTGTCATCATTTAGATGACTTACTTTCTCTCCTACCTGCCGCAATGGACTATTTCACATCATCCCTTTGTAGCCTCCTAATGTTCCCTTCACAATTTAATTTTTTTAACATGTATTTGTGTAGGCAGCATATTTGGCAACCATACTTTCAGTCCTTACATTCTAGTCTTTTATATAAAATATTGAGGTCCAATCAGAGACCCCATTCTCTGTGGCACAGCACTTTTTACATCTTGCCAACCATAAAATGACCCTTTAAGCCTACGTCTTGTTTCCTGTTAGCTTTCCAATATTCAATCCATGCGAATATATTTCCCCCTGCACCACAAACAATAAGCTTTAATGTGACAACATACCAAATGCTGTACTGTTTTTAACAAATACTTTCTAAATGTTCTCCGTGATAAAAGTTAAACTAACTGGCCTGCAGTTTCCTACTTTCCTGTTTGAACAAAGGATTTACTTTGTCCATTTTCTAATCTAATGGAATCTTCCCAGATCTCAAGAATTTTGGAAAATTAAAATGAGCACATTATCTATCTCACTGGCCACTTCTTTTCATACCTTTGGATGAAGTCCATCAGGACATGGAGATTTGTCAGTCAACAGCTCCAACCATTTGCTTAGTACCAATTCCCCGGAGATTATAATTTTATTGACTTGTTCCCTCTCTTTGATTTCCCGGTTTATAGCTATTTCTGGAATGTTACTTATACCTTTTATAGTGAAGAATCTTGCAAAATGCCTGTTCAGTTCATCTACTATCTCTTTATGTTCCATTACACTGTATCAATTCCCTGAACTTGCCGTAGGAGCAACACCTTTTGTTGAAAAAAGTCAACAGAAACTCTAACAATGCGTTGGACGTTACTATGGTCTGAATGACGTAGGCTATGGTGGAAAGTATGGCAGAATGGGGCAACAAGTGCGGCAAGGCCCATCTCAATATCAAGATCTTCTCACTCCATCTTTTACACTTTCCACAATAACATGGCCAGATTCTGACTAGGCAGTGGCAAGATGCCAACTGACTAGGATTAACACTTGTTAAGCACCTTATTAAAGGCATAACATGCCTCATTATTCAGCTTTCCATCTTATTGATCTCACTAAATAAACTCAACATTGGGAAAAAGTCCCTGGCAGATGGAGTTCGCCACTTGCTCCAATGACCTCCATGTTGTCCAAGACCAAGCTGCAGCCCAGAGCATTTTCCGCAGGGACCAAGCACATTCACCCCTCAACCACACACATTGGCAACTGACATATGCCAACACCTTGTCGCTTCTCCAATGCACTGCTGGTATGCTCAGGAAGCACAGACTTGCATTGTAGGGCACACCAGCAGATGTTAGAGGGAGGCTATCAGAACCTGCAAGACACAAGAGACAAGACATCACAGCCAGTTGTTAGAAGCAGTGTGCAATGTTTGAGAGTGACAGCATTGGAGATTTGAAATGGAATGAAGAGTGGTACTTACTCACTTGCCACTCCTCTGCACCCTCGAGATGGCACAACCTGAGTGAAAATCTCAGAATAACTGGCAGGGCCTGATGGTGCAGTGTCTTCTGGTTCTCCAGAAGTAGGATGCTTTTCCCCTGAACCAGCCCATCCACCAGGACCACCTGTCAGAAAATCACAGTGCCATCTTCCCCATCTCTGCTATTCCACTACAGTCTCTCACAGAGCAGAGTAGCTTCAGAATGCGAGGTGCACAAAGCTCTTTTAAATATGGTGCAGGCACAAGGGATGCTGTTCTTTCGGCAGATATCCACTGTGTGGTGAGTTGTTCCAGGAACAGCCTGTGGTAAGATGAGGCAGAAGTCAGATGTCAGAGGTGCCATGGGGCGTAGTAAGTCGTTAAAGAGGCAAGTTTGGCAAGATAAAGCGAGAGAATTCACTAGGCTTGCAAAAATCTCAGCACAAATTGGACTTAGGGCTGAATCTTAAGTCTTTTTGCCTATCTGTTTTCATATTTCTCATTAGTCTTCTCATTATTTGTAGTTATTATTTCTCAGTAATTTGACCATACTCTTTTTTTTTTTGTCTGTCTTCTGCAATTCTATCCTAATGTGTACAGTCCATAGTTCTGTTTAGCTCTTGAGTGAATATTAAAGGTAATGACTTTTTGGCATGTTCTGATTTTCACTAAATAATTGTATGGGTTCTGTCATTTCTGGGCGGACTGAAGGAGAAAGTCAGAGCTGGGTAACCCATGACTCTCAGCTAGGTAGCTGAAAAACATATTTTGTTCTTTTTCATGTACATTCATTGCAGGAAAAGTTACCACCATTTAGATACTACCTAGTCTTCTCATCAGCTGTAGCTCAGCTGGTAGCACACTTACTCTGGGACAGAAGGTGGTGAGCTCAAGTTCCACTACAGGGCTTAAGCACTCTAGTGCAGTAATGATGGGTGAGACTTTAAAACAATGCTCTGTCTTGCACTGTCAAATTGAAAAAAAAAGTCCCTTGGCATTAATTCAGGGAAGGTATCCCTGCTGTCTCAGCTAATTTTATCCCTAATCAACATCCCAATACAGCAGTATCTGATTATTATCACACTGCTGATTTTTTGGGTTTGTTATGCGCAAGATTGGCTGCCCTGACTCCTACATTTCAACAGTGATGACACTTCAGAAGTACTGCATTGGCTGTAAAGCTTTGAGGTGTCTGCCAGTTATGAAAGATATGATATAAATCCATGTCTTTCCTCCTTTCTTGTTCCAATTTTAATAACTTACAGACAGCAATAAACAGGCTGTAATCACTGGCTATGTACATTCAGCAGAAAGATATTGCTGAGGCATTTAAAAATTGCCTCCAGCGGTCAAGTCTTGTGCACTGACAATACTTTAACATTCCTTTCTCTTTGCAGTTTTGGATACTGCAGCCAAGCCCAGTCATTCTCAGAGTTTGAAATACTCTTGTATTTTGCTTGACAGCCTGATATTATAAACGACTCTCACATTAACTGCCAATTCTCGGAGTTATTAAATTGCTTTCTGTAGACTCCTGCACACTGACTGAAATGTTATTTATTTTGGAAGATTTTAGCCCTGACACTGATGCACAGGCACTTCTTGAACTGGTAATCACCTCTTTCATTTTAATGCATTTAATTATAATCTTTGAAACATGACTTGTCTTTCTCACATACTACTTGGTGTCATTTTACTCCATTTAATTTCTTTCTAATTTCTTTTCTGGATGTGAAAATTGCTGGCCTGTCCAGTATTTGTTGTCAATTCATAGTTGGCTTAAGTTCTTCTTGAACCAAAGCAGTCCATACAGTGAGTGTGCTGCTATGTAGGAAGTTCATAGAGTCATACAATAAGGAAACAGACCCTTCGGTCCAACCAGTCCATGCCGAACAGAATCCCAAACTAAGCTAGTCCCACCTGTCTGTTCCTGGCATATTTCCTATTCGTGTACTTATCTACGTACCTCTTAAATGTTGTAACTGTACCTGCATCCACCCTTCCTCAGGAAATTCATTCCGCACACGAACCACCCTCTGTATAAAAACAAAATTGCCCCTCATCTCTTTTTTAAATGTCTGTACTCTCACCTTTTAAAAATGTACGCCCTTGTCTTGGAATCCCCTGTCCTAGGGACAGAACACCTACCATTAATCCTATCTCTACCCCTCATGATTTTCTAAACCTCTATAAGATCTCCTTTCAACTTCCTCTGCTGCAGTGAAAAAAGTTCCAACCTATCCAGAGATAGTAAGAACTGCAGATGCTGGGGTCAGAGATAACACAGTGTGGAGCTGGAGGAACACAGCAGGCCAGGCAGCATCAGAGGAGCAGGAAAACTGATGTTTTGGGTTGGCACCCTTTTTCAGAAATGGGGATGGGAAAGGGAGCTCTGAAATAAATAGAGAGAGGAGGGGTGGGGCTAAGGAAGGTAGGTGGGATGGTGATAGGTGAGTGCAGCTAGGTAGCGGTGGGGATTGGTCAGTGAGGTGGGAGAGAAGATGTATCAGAGATAAAAGGTACTGCAGATGCGGACAGGTTATGTCAAGTCAAGGAGGCGGGGATGAGAGGGAGGGTTGGTCATGGGATGAGGTCGGGGGTCTGTTCGATTACAAAATATGGTGAGGTCTTGCTAAACAAGACAAGACTTTAGGTAGACCATAGCTGGAATACTGTTAACAGTTTTGGTCTCTTATCTGAGGAAAGATACACTGGTGGGCAACAGTATAGAGAAGGTTCACTGGGCTGATCCAGAGTATGGAGGGACTGCCTTATGAGGAGACATTGAGGCTTCTACCCATTGGAGTTTATAAGAACAAAAAGCAACCTTCTTGAAACACACAAGATTCTTAGGGGACTGACCGAGTAGCTGTAGAGAGGTTGTTTTCCCTAGTAAGAGAGTCTTTGACCAGAGGGCATAAGCTCAGAAAAAGGGGTTTCCCTTGTAAGACAAAGGTGAGGTGAATTTCCTCTCTGAGAGGGTAGTGAATTTGTTTAATTCCTTATTGTAGAGGTTGGGTGATAGACGATTTTTTTAATTAGTAAGGGAATCAACATTTATAGGGAAAAGACAAGAAAATGAAGTCATTTTGTACCTTAAAAATTGTTGTCCCCAGGATATCCAATCCTGGTTTCTGTGTGGCCCATCAGGAACATTGAATCACTTTGGAATGATTATTTATCCTTCCATTTCTTCCAAATGTGTTGGTTTATCCTTATTCTGTTGAAGATGTTTTAAATCTGTAGCATCTCAATGCTGTTTGTAATCTGCTGTCTCCAAGCTTGAATTTTTCAATTAGACCATTACTTTTTAAGTTCTGTTGTCTTAAGATTTCTTCAAATTTATGCGCTCTAAACTATAGCAATATTGCAATATTTTCTTTGTTTACAAGCTTTTAAGTTTTGCATCAAGGCAATTCTGCATTAAATGCTTCCAATAAAGTTTTAAGTTCCGTGAACTAGCAGAACTGCATTGAGTTACTTCTGTCGAGCTTCTAATTGTATTGAATAGCAATACCTCTGTGTTACTTGCTGGACTTTGTAATGGTTTTGAAAGAGTTAATGTTGGATTTGCATTAGCTCCACCCAGTTTGATTATTTAACACAGTCTTTGGTTGGAGAATTAGTGAGCCTTGTACAAGGTCCCAAAAGAGACAAATTTGTCAAGTCTGGCTTCTGATAGCTTTAATTATGCCTAATTACTTAATGTAAATTTTACATAGTGCTACCGTGCAACAAACTGGTTTGTCTTTTCTTGGTAAGACTCTCCAGTGGTTTATTCTCAACTGCTAATAATTAGATAGGCCCTTAGACTTAGCAGAGAAAGGGGGACTGATGGCTGTAAATTGCCCTGAATACACGCCACCAGAGCCCAATATGACATTGTGAACAATGGCGAATACTATTGCTTAAATACTTATGGTAACAACAGTGGATAGAATCTATTAAACTCAGAAGAAAAATGGATGACAGGATGGATGACAAATAACTTTTTGGAACTTTCCACATATTTGGGTTCTGGGTGCACACCACCACTTGTGTCCAATCTCTGTATACTCTTTTGGATGGTCTATTTGAAGTAAATGGATCTTTGATGATACCCCTTAACTCCAGTCAGAGGAACACTTCACTTTCAACCAGTCATGTTCCATTTGCTCAAAGCTTTTTTACTGCCTCTTTCAAAAGGAGGATGATGGAACAAGCTTTGCACAGGCCACATCATCTGCTTGGTGTACAGCAACAACCTGCTGTTCATAAACACTATCTTTAGCTGCTTTTTCATTTGAGAGATCCAACGTTAGGAGGAGGTGAGGGAGGATTCCCACTGAAAGCCACACCCTGGTCCTTTCTTCCAAAGCACACCTCCCTAACCCTTTAACAGCGTTCACCTCCCCTCAGAACTCTATGGCCAGTCTTTACTGCAGACCCAAATGTAGTACTGAAACTGGCCGCCACTCCCAATATAACCCGGTCAGAACTGGAAAGGGTCGGACCTCCGTTTGGTCGACTGCTGTCAGATGAGATTTGATTTAATTTGATTCATTGTTGTCACATTTTCCGAGGTACAGTGAAAAGTATTGTTTTGCATGCTATCCAGGCAAGTCACACCGTATATAAGTACATCAGGGTAATAGAACAGAATCCAGAATATAGTGTTACAGCCAGAAAGAAGGTACAAAGAAAGATAAGCTCTGATCTCTCCAGTGATGGGTGGGCCTGATGAGTAGAGGTTGAGTGATGCTCCTAGGGTGCAGAGAGTGAAGAGTTGTCTGGCTGCCTTTCAAGTATTGGCCTGGATGCTGGATCTCAAAAACTCCCTACTCAAGACAGGACATCCTGCCCACCTGACCATAAAATTTAGGGTTTCACCCATGTACGTATATGCAATAAACTTGGAAGCAAGAGAAAACACCTTTTTTTAATTCTCCTCTCTGTCCTGTATGAATGTTGGGTTGCCATGCCTACTTTTCTTTAAGCTATGTTTCATTAATGCCTTATGTTTTTGTTCACTCGACTCCTCGCAATGCAGTAAATGACACTAATCACTGAAAATCTCCTTTGTCCTTTTTTTAGTCTTTCCTACTTCTGCATTCTGTCCTCATTTAAAACCTTTCCAATCTTCCACTTCTACATTTTGTTTCTCACCTTTTTGAATTTACTCTCAGGTTCTCATTCCCCTGCTTACTTGGTTTAAGCCCTTCCAACAAACATCTCCAACAGGATATTGATCCCAAGCCTATTATGGTGAAATCTGCCTGGCTTGTACACATCACATTTACACCAGAACAACTCTCAATGCCCAAAGATTTGTAGCCCTCCCTCCTGCACTTTCATTATTCACCTATTTCTATTTCTTACTATTGATGTCATTAGTATTGTAATGGTCCACAAGCTCTGGCCGTTCACCAGCACCCCACTCCCACCCAGAGTATTCTGCAGCTGCACAGTGACATCCTCGGCCTTGACGCTAGTGAGTCAACATTCTGCCCCGTGATCACAGAAATTGCTTTTTCCTTTATCCTGCATTCCCAGCCACCCATCCAACAGATGAACATCCAGTTGTTTTGTGGAGTCAGCCCTACCTAAACTGCTAAAAGGAGCCATTGCCTTCACAAGTATTCTGTACCGAGCACAGTTCAAAAGCTGAGAACTCTTGCATTACTCTCGTGGCCCTCTTTGACCGTCTGGCAATCACCCATTCCCCCTCTGACTGCACGATCCTAATCTGTAGGGTGACCATCTCCAGAAGTAGTTTCATGTTTTGTGCTGATGCCAGCTGCTTCTCAAGATCTAAACCCAAAGCTCAGACTACTCCATGGGGCAACTTGAAATGTGAGAAGTGACCGTGACAGAACTGAGATGCTCTGCCACATGTCCACTGATTAGCCAAGCAGCTAAAGTTACCCGAAATAATGTTCAAATTTGATTACTTAATTTAATTAGTACTTAAATTTAGTTCTAGGTTGGGTATCTTAACCCAAAACCTTCCTTACGAAGTGACATCCTCCTCCCCCATTGTTACTGTCACGTAATGTCCTCAAATTTCCTCAATGTTTGACTGACTGTTCAGCCACATTCTGTTCTAATCTTTTTTGACCAGGGTAGGGGAGTCCAAAACTAGGGGGCATAGGTTTAATGTGAGAGGGGAAAGATTTAAAATGGACCTAAGGAGCAACTTTTCATGTAAAAGATTTATGGAATGAGCTGCCAGAGGAAGTGGTGGAGACTGGTACAGTTACAGCATTTAAAAGGCAATCTGGATGGGTATATGAATAGGAAAGGCTTAGATGGATATGGACCAAATGCTGGCAAATGATTAATTTAGAACATCTGGTCGGCATGGATGATTTGGACCGAAGGGTCTTTTTCCAAGCTGTACATCTCTATGACTCAGGCCGTTCTTGTGGTACTGTGCTCTGTGCCAGTTTTGCTGTGGTCAAATTGGAATTGAGAAACATAATTCTGAAATGTAATAATTGCAATAATAATTAACATCAGAAAGTTGATAACATAATTATTAAGCAAAAGACTGTGAATTCAAACAAAAACATAAATTGTTGAAGAAACTGAGAAGGTCTGGCAGCATCTGAAGAGAGAAGGAGATCATGTTTCGAGTCCACTATGACTCTTAGGAGCTGTCAAAGTTCAACTGACCACTACATAATGAATTGCTAAAGGCCATTTAGACCTTACAATGTCTGTTGTGGATTGATAACACTGGCTTCACTAAATTCCTTGTTGACAGTGGCTAGGGAATGTTGGTTTAATGAATATCCATATTGAATTAAATAATAATAATTGACAAGAATTGGGTGTAAAACAGGTTCTGCAAGATCCTAATAGACATATTCTTAAATTCTGGACAAAAACATCCCTCTCAATTAAATAAATTGCTCTATCAAATACAAATGAACCCGCAGTCACCTTCAATTTAATTGGGTGCCTTTTTAAAAGCTTGTGCACTTATTTCTAAATATGACATTGCCATTCCATCACAAAAATTATGTAAGATTATTGCTGCAATGAAGCAGATATTTTAAAGGCAACGACAATGGAAATGTTATTGGCATCATTGATTATGGCTTTCATTTGTAAACCCTCATGTTCTAAGTATTCCCTGGCACTTGAGAAAGCCAGCAATTTAGTATGAACAAGCTATATTGTGTTGTGTGACTGACCTAGCATAGAGAGACTGTACAGGCAATACTGTAAAAATTATTTCATTCTGATGTTAAAAAGTGGACTAATAAACCAGAAGGAAGTCATGTTTTGATGATTGTATCTGAAAAACATTCCCTTTTTCTCTTTTGGTTGTATTTGCTTTCTTTCAATAAAAGGCATTTCTCCCATTTAATTTTGAGTGAAAATCAGAAAGTGTATCCTTTAGTAGTCCCAAGATTTCTCTGTTTCTTTTTTAATGCCCTCAGTGCATTGAATACAAGTTTTTGAAGTCTGTTAAATAGCAAAATGAATTACAGACCACAAAAACAACTACAACCAGCACTCATGTAGTGTCCTCAGGGTTGAAAAATGGCCCAATATTCTGCACAATAGAATAGGAAAGAAACAGGAGATTACTAACTCCAGTTCCTGCAAGTTGACTACATTGCCAGCTGCTTTCCATTTAGATTTATTCCATTTATATTATTCTAAATCTGATTGCTTGCTGAGAAATTACTTCATTGGAACAGGGAACTTAATTCCAGCAAGATAGTATTTTAATTAGCATGAATGACAGTGAAATGCATCCAAAAGTACCTAGTGATGTTTGCCATCCAGAAGCTGGACCTGCTTTCAAACTTTACAGAATTTAATGGATTACTTTCCTCCTGCCATTAAGATGCTGACATTGGCCTCCCCTCAATTAATCTCTCCTATCCTTCTTGCTTCCCATTCCTGGAGATGCACAGGTTTCTGCCCAATGTTCGCTCAATGTTCTTAGAAGTTACAGGGTGTGTAGCTTATTTGGGTAATTATTTAAAAAATTCACAAAGATTCACCAATGCTGTCTATAAATTTACAGGAATGGACCAAGTGAAATATTGATGGAAGAGTAGAGAAAGGTTAGCAAAGGGCGAGAAATTTCTGACTTGATCAGAAACCTCTGGCTTTGTGTCATTGTAATTTTTCAATATGAGGAAAGGGAGAAGATAAAAATGAAAAAGCGCAGAAACCTAAATCTGAAAATGAAGCAGGAAATGTCATATGGGCACAATAGACCTATCACTTTCAGAAAAGTTAGGATAATATCTTAAATGGATGTTTCTCTTTCCAGACGTGATGGGCATTCAATGTATTTTCAACATTTAATTGTAATACACAAGGAGAACATCATAACCAGAAATGAAAAGTTTTCATTACCTCCACTCATAGCACAGGCAATACTCACAGGATGTTACTCCTACAATAGCCGAATATGGAAATGTTGTCACAACATATTTCTTGCCATTATTTATTCTCTACTTTTGTGACGATCACTAGAGATACTAATTTGACTTTTAACATTTAGTTCTCCTAGATTGTTGTATTGCTTTTATTTCAACTAAAGGTACTTCCCCCATTTAATTTTGGGTGAAAATTAGAAAACATATCCCCCAGTATATATAGCAGTGCAGTGCATGAACAGGCCCTTCAGCCCACCATGTCTGTACTGAATATGATGCCATTCTAAACTAATCCCATCTGCCTCCACATGATCGATATCCCTGTATTTGCTGCCTGTTCACGAGTCTGTCCAAATGCCTCTTAAATATTGCTGTCATTGTAATCCGTATTGAAATTATATTTTTCAACGCGTGCAAAAACTCAAGAAACATGCATCGTCCTTGTAAAAGCAGGTGCGGAATCTCAAAACCAGCAACATCTGCTCTAAATCCAGGGCGGATTTTGAATCTTTCTAATTTTTAGATCTGTTATTTCAGGCCAAGTCAGGTCCGATATGAAAAGGGTTGAAGACAGTTATTTGAATCAGTCTGTTCAGACACATTACAATACACATCTGGGGCAGGTGAGACTTGAACCTAGACCTTTTGGTCCACAGATATTTCTCAGGTTGAAATTGTAAAAGGCAGCTTTGACAGAAATATAGACAATACTGCAAGGAAATTCTTTGGAGCTGCTTCAGTTCCATTAGTGTTATTTTGCCAGAGGCGTGAGAGAAGTTTTGACTTTCCAATTAAACGGGATTCCCACTGCACTTCGGAGAAGTGTTCATGGTGGAATGGAAGCAGCTCTAAGAATTCCCTAGTCATATGGTTAAACCAACCATGTCAGTGAAAAGCGAAATTCAGGTGATGGCTGCTTAACTACATACCCAGTTTTTAGACAGCTGGATTTGAGACACTGCATCTGTCCTATCCAATGAACTAATTAATGTGAGAACTCCTCCAAGGTCCTGAGGAAAGTTTGTGCCGTTCTGTCCTGAGCTCCCCTAATCTGTCAACCCCAGATGACAGCTTCTTGCAGCCTAACATAACTCTCCAAGCCTCACTCAGGGGCTGTTTCTCACACTTCCAGTTCGGAAACAGACAGACAGCTCATGCAGATGACACACAGAGTTAAGGTCTCGCAGACCTCTTTACTGCCAAGGTCAAGGTATTTGTCATCCGCTCTGGTACCTGCTCACCCAACTTCCAACCTTACTAGAATCGAGGCTGGAGATACATTGTTAGATACTTTCATGCTTCAGTCAAATATTTAATTCTATGTAAAGTTTTTATGCTCCCATTTTGCACATTCATCTTCTACGAATGTAACAAGATTTAGAAATCTGTGTTTTCCCTTATCAAACACGTAGAACTAAGTTAATGTTTTGTGTATTCAGCCTAAATAAAGGATTAAAACAACTTTTATCCCCTGAACCATTGGAAATATTTCTGCTCCTAAATTTGTACAAGTGCCTTACTCTATTTTCCACCAACTTTATCCACAGAGGAGAGGTGAGAGTATTGCTCTGGCCTTTACAAGTTGGCGAAAGCCTGTGGAGTCGTACTGTAAGATTATTTATATCATAAGCTATTTGGAGCAAACAAATTAATCGCATAAGTGTACGTTTTTAAAAAATGTATTTATGGAATGCCTTTTCATATCTCTTTAAAACACTTTGCAGAATCCGTAGATCATTAATTATTTTGAAGCACAATGACTGTTCTTAGTTAGATAATCACAAGTCACACTGCACACAAGAACAGCAATGAGACTCACAATCATTTTTTTGATGATACTGGCTGAGGGGAAGATGTTGATCGAAATACCAGGGCTCATCTTCAGATTGTAAATCTTCAATATGCACCTGAACCCACAGAATATTATGGGATTCTCGCCCAACGTACTGCATTTGTTAGAGACATGGCCAAAATATTGTAAGATTCAGCCCTAAGTGTCAGTTTCATTTAGTTTCATAGAGGGTTTTTCTCTACAAAGCCTCGTGAGTTTCCTCATCATATCTTACCAAACTCGCCTCATTAAGAACCTACCCTGCCCCTCTTTCCAATTCAATCCCCTTTCCACCATCCTCTGCACCCGGAAAAATCCAGGCTCAATGGTACAACTTTGAGGAGAATACAGGAGCAAAGGAACCTTGGGGTTCACATCCATGGTTCTCCGAAGGTGGCCAGGCAAGTTAAAACAGTTATTAAGAAGGCTTAGAGGATCCTTGGCATTATAAACAGAGACAAGGAGTATAAATGCAAGGAAGTGATGCTACACCTCTACAAATTGTTAGTCAGACCACATTGGGAGTTCTGGGCACATTATTTAAGAAAGAATATTAAAGCCCTGGAGAGAGTGTAAAGATTTACTAGAATGACACCAGGAATGAGGGATTTTAGATACAAGGAAAGATTAGAGAAATTGGGCTTATTCTCCTTGGAGAAGTTTAAGAGATGATCTTATTGATATGTTCAAAATTATGAACAATTTTGACAGGGTAAAGAAGGAAATTCTGTTTTCACTGGTTGATATGTCAGTAACTAGAGATCACTGTTTCAAGATTGTGAGCAAGAGAGCTGAGAGTGAGATGAGGAGAAACTTCTTTCCTCAGAAAGTTGTTAGGATTTGAAATGCTCTTCCTGGGACAGTAATGGATGTGGATTCAATACGAGGTTTCAAAGAGTACTGTGTATATATTTGAAGGTGATGAATTTAGAGGGCTACGGAGATAGGGCTGGAGAATGGGACGAGCAGGGTAGCACTTTTAGGAGCTGGTACAGACATGAAGAGCCAAATGGCCTCCTTCTGTACAATAAATATGTGTTGAAAAGATTTATATGTTGATGCTCAACTTGTTTGGCCATTATTATGAATTCACCTTCCTTAGACATAAAGTTGTAGAGTGGGACTTGAACCAAGAGTTTTTGTTTCAGAGGCGGGGAATACTACCCACACCGCAAACAAGACTTTCACCTTTCCATTCTTTACCTCCTCTCATGACAAGGCAGTTGTATTGGAAATTGAGCTAAGAAAGACTTCAGTTTGGAAGATGCTGCTTCAGTTGCAGTCCCAAAGCACCCATACTTATTCAGATCTCAATTCTTGACTTATTCTGTCACTGCTAATGTTTGATTAAGTATTTTTGTTCAATTGTCTGTAATTGTAAAAGGAAGGTTTTACCTCTGATGCATTTCTGGCACTGACGTTTATGTCCACATCCCCTGAACAGGCTGCACGCTCTTAAAAAGACAGTTGAAGCCTAAACTCAGTCAATAAGCTTGGCAAAGCTTGTTCAACTAATCTTCAGTCCCAAGCTCCCTACTTATTCACAACAGCTGGTTTTACACTGGAAATGTGAAAGATAATTTATCACTTTCACAAACAATGACATTTGCCAGCATTTAAACCATTGACGCGCCTGACAGTTTCTTGGTAAAGTTAGAATGTTTCTTTCCCTAGGGAAACACCCATATAACCATTTTAGTCCAGTTTTTAAAATACAATCCTAGCGCTTTTGTACAATAGTGGCCTGTGTTTGCATATTGCTTTCCAAAACGTATGCCCAAATCAGGCACTGAGGTTAAGAACAATGGTCAGGAAGGGGTTTGTGGTGACCAAAGTTTGCAGACCAGAAACAAGGCCTTCCCTCTCAACAGTGTTCAACTGATAGAAATTTCTACATGTATGTACAGTGTCATGTATGAAGAATGGAGCAACACAATGTTATGAATTGTATTGTAACATGATGAGTAATCCTGTTCATTTCTTGCTCCTGGAATTCAAGTGGACGTGTCTTGAATGTGAATATAGATGTTAACAGTTGCTTTGTATTAATGCAACTCGCTTTAAGTCAAGTTTGAATTCAAACATACAAGGTAGAAAAGTGGGGCACTTGGCCCTTCAAGCTTGCTTCGCCATTCAATAAGATCATGGCTGATCTGATTTTAATCTTAACTCTTGCATCCAGTGCCTTTAAAGGAAGGGAATTCCAAATATTCACAACCCCCGACAAAGAAAAATGTTTCTTCATCTCTACCTTAAATGGGTGACCCATTATTTTTAAGCACCAACACCTCATTTTTAAACTGGTTTTAGATTCTCTCACAAGAGGAGACATCCTTTCATCATCCACCCGGTCAAGTCCCCTCAGAATCTTATACGTTTCAATTAAGTTACCTCTGACTGTTTGAAACTCCAGAGGATACAGGCCTAGCCTGTCTAACCTTTCTCTATTAGGCAATCCATTCATTCCATTTATGTCTAGTATGTGTTTGACAACGCAACTCTGGAAAATTTAGTATGACAGTATAACTCTGGAAGCAGTTTTAATCGGCTCCTCTTGGATTCTTGAGTTGATAGTTTAGTTCCAACTTCATGACCAACTGCTGTATTTTTAAAGATTACCTCTCAGTTGTGTTAATGGAAGAAAAAAATCCTATCAGCAGTCTCTAACATTAAACCCACACTATGGAGCGGTTAGTCTCTCACATGCACTTAAGAACAAATGCAGCTCTTATATTACAGGCTTCAGTGTAACACAAATTGATGCAGTTATCAGTACAATTCCAGATGGTTGACTACGTCTAATACTCCACAGTTACCTGTTTGAGATAGCCGTACAGGCAGCTGTAAATATAACAGAGGCTGTGCTTTTATATCCTGTGTGAAAGATATCAAACTCAAGAACTGCAGCTGTAAGTGATTAGTGAGGTTCTTTTGTACTATATAATAAACTATAAAATTAGCAAGATCATAATTTTTTAATATTATGTTCTAATGTATGAAGCTCATTCCATTTTAGTAACCGAAAGGAAGCTTAGTAATCAAAGCAATGACAGGAGTTTACTTCAAACAGCATGTAATAGAATTTGATCTTATTAAAACATTTAAAATCCTGAGGGAACTTGGCAGGCTGGGTGCTGAAGCAGTGTGGGATGGACCAGAATTGGGGGGCATAATATAAAATTAAGTGGTCTCCCATTTAGATAGATTAGAGGATAATTGTTTTACTGCCCCAGAATGCAGTGGATAAAAGGTCTTTCAAATATTTTTAAGACAGTGATAGACAGATTCTTGGATACCAAGGGGCTCAAAGGATATCAGGAGTTGTCAGGAAAGTGGGTATGAAGTTGTAGTCAAATCAGCTGTGATCTTAGTGAATGGTAGAGCAGGCTTGAGAGGTTGGATGGCCTGCTCATGTTCTTAATTCACATATATGTTCATAATAGGTAAGATTTATTACATGTTTACATGATTCTATCTATAGCTATCTGTAAGCAGAGCTCTTTCTTCGGGCAATGAGCACCTGTAGTAAGATCAAAGTTATTACAGTTATCCCTAATTGTCCAGAGAAGAGGCTGCTGGGCCTTGCCCTTAAGTTCTTCTTGATTCACCTCATCTTAAAATGTTTTCACATTTTGTGGTATGTTCCAACAAAGGCCTTGCTCTTCTTCTAGATATTTTAAATCAAAAAACAGTTATAGTTATTGCACTATTGCTCAAAATAACTCAAATCTGACCTGATACTTGAAATCAAATCAAACCAATATAAATCAAATTGAAATTTGATTCCAGAGCTTTTCCTTTCTCAGAAGCAGGTGCTCTTCAGGTGGCCAGAACTGAATACAGAATTCCAAAAGTGGCCTAACCAATATCCTGTACAGCTGCAACACGACATCCCAACTCCTATACTCAATGCACTTGACCAATAAAGGCAAGTGTATCGAACGCTTTCTTCACTACCCTGTCAACCTGTGACTCCACCTTCAAGAAAATGTGCACCTGCACCCCATGGTCTGTTCGTTTGGAAACATTCCCCAGAACCCTACTGTGAAGTGTATAGGTCTGCCCCAACTTGCGTTACAAAAATGCAATACCTCATACTTAGCTAAATTAAACTCCATCTGCCAATCCTTCATCTGCCACTCCTCGACCCATTTGATCAAGGTCCCACTGAACTTTGATATAACCTTCTCCACTGTGCACTACACCACCGATTTTGGTGTCATCTGCAAACTTATTAACCATTTCCCCCTATATTTATATCCAAATTATTTATATAAATGACAAAAAGCGGTGGACCCAGCACTTATCCTTGTGGCAAACCGTTGGTCACAGGCCTCCAATCTGAAAAGCAACCCTCCACCACCACCCTCTGTCTCCTACCTTCAAGCCAATATTGTATCCAAATAGCTAGCTCTTCCTGGATTCCATGTGATCTAACCTTACTATCTAGTCTGCTGTGCAGGACCTTGTCAAATACCTTGCTGAAATCCACCACCCTGCCGCCTTCAATCTTCTTTGTCACCTCTTCAAAAAACACAATCAAGTCAGTGAGACACGATTTCCCACAGAAAGTCATGTTGACTATCCCCAAACAGTCCTTGACTTTCCAAATATATGTAAATCCTGTCCCTCAGAATCCCGTCCAACAACTTGCCCACCACCAATGTCAGGCTCACCGGTCTGTAGTTCCCTGGCTTTTCCTTACCACCTTTGTTGAATAACGGCACCACGTTATCCACCCTTCGGTCTTCTGGCACCTTACCTGTGCTATCGGTGATACAAATCTCTCAGCGAGGGGCCCAACAATCTTTTCCCTAGTTTCCCACAAAATTCTGGAATACACCTAATCAGGTCCTGGGGATTTATCTACCTTTATGCGTTTTAGGACATGCAGCACCACCACCTCTGTAAAATGGCTGCTTTTCAAGATATCCCTATTTATTTCTCCAAGTTCTTAGCTGCCATATCCTTCTCCACATTAAATACTAACGCAAAAACAAAGTTGCTGGAAAAGCTTGGCAGGTCTGGCAGCATCTGTGAAGGAAAAAACAGAGTTAATGTTTCAGCTCCAGTGACCCTTCCTCAGAACTGATGCAATCTACTTGTTTAGTATCTCCCCCATTTCCTGCGGTTCCATACAGAGACGGCCTTGCTGATCTATAAAGGGCCCTACCACCCCTTGGTTACTCTTTTGCCTTTAATGTATTTATAGAATCTCTTTGGATTCTCCATTATCCTATCTGCTAAATCTATCACATGTCCCCTTTTTGCCCTCCTGATTTCCCTGTTGAGTATACTCCTACTGCCCTTATTTTCCTCGAGGGATTCATTCAATCCCAGCTGTTTATACATGCCATACGCCTCTTTTTTCTTGAAGCACTGTATCCAGTTCTGGTTGCTCTGTTAAAAACCAGAAGAACTGCGGATGCTGTAAATCAGGATCAAAAGGAGAACATGATGGAAAAGCTCAGCAGGTCTGACCGCATCTGTGAAAAGAAAATCAGAGTTAACATTTCAGGTCCGATGACCCTTCCTCAGAACTCCTCAGGTCATCGGACCTGAAATGTTGACTCTGATTTTCTCTTCACAAATGTTGCCAGACCTGCTGAGCTTTTCCAGCAGCTTCTGTTTTTGTTCCTGGTTTCTGTGTTATTGGACAGGTATTATTAAGCTGGAGAAAGTTCAGAAGAGATTTATCAGAATAGTGCTGGGAATGGAGGGTTTGAGTTGTAAAGAAAGGCTGGATAGTCTGGGACTTCTTTCACTGGAGCGTAGGAGGTTGAGAGGTGACCTTACAGAGGTTTATAAAATCATGACAGTTACTGATAAGATGATTGGCAGGTGTATTTTCACTAGGGTGGGGGATTTTCAGACTTGGGGACATCTTTTTAAGGTGAGAGGAGAAAGATTTTAAACAGAAATGAGGGGCAATTTTTTTACATAGTTCATATATGAAATGAACTTCCAGAGGAAGTGGTGGATGCCAGTACAGTTACATCATTTAAAAGACATTTGGGTAAGTTCATGAATAAAAAAATGTTTAGAGGGATATGGGCCAAGCGCAGGTAGGTGGGACTAGTTTAGTTTGGGATAATGATCAGCATGGACTGGTGGGACCAAAGAGTGTGTTTCCATGCTGTATGACTCTAGTTTCAGTGACTGTGACCATGAAACTATCATTCTTTGTTGTAAAAACCCATCTGGCTCCCTGATGTCCTTTAGCGAAGGAACCTGCCATCCTCACCTGGTCTGGCGTGCATGTGATATCAGGCACACAGCATTGTGGTTGAATCTTAATCGCCCTCCGAAATGGTTTGAGCAAGATACTCAGTTCAAGGGCTCACAGGGATAGGCAACAAATGCTGAACTTGCCCGCAATGCCCATATCCCATGAAAGAATGAAAAGACAAGACCAAATAACGGTGACGCTGTGATGTGTGTAAATTATATTTCTATATTTAACACTCATAACATTGCCTGCTAATTGTTTGTTTACTCTGATTCACAATTTGATTTATCTTTCCTATAAGCTAGTGTCATTGTGCTCCTCTCCCAGTTGTGTGTTTGCTGTATGATACAGTTTGCTTTTCATTGTTCTTATCATTATGATCTCTTGGCAATTGTGTAATTAATGTTGCTGTTTTTAGCTGCATAGGAAGGAAGATATCTCAGAGTACCATGAACAGCAATAGGCCAATAACTGATGCATTCGTTTAGGTTGAATAATAAAGTGAAAAAAAGAACAGTGGTACAAAATTAATCAGCCAAAATGCTGTGCTACAACTGTAATTAATTACACCAGGAAATACCTTAATATAGTTTTCCAGCATATAGATAATCGGCACTGCAGTTCCATAGCAAAAATTAGCAAGACATCAGAACAAAATTTTTTAAATTTCTACAAGTCAAACTCATTGTGTTTTGCACAATTGATGCAATAAATCTCATGTTATAATTTATACTGGAATGTAAATGATTAAGTAAACAGATACAGTAAACAGATATGTTTCAATAATTGTTGTCAGCTGTCCCTCAGTTCAGGATGATTTCTACTCAGGGACATGAGTTCCTCTCATCATCTTCGTGTAACTGTGAGCTTTGGGTACATGGGCAGTATGACACAGGGTAGTGGAATCCAGAGTGCAGGATTTGCTTCCTTTTCTTACCTGCTGTACCACCACTCTGGCCCAGTGTTGAGATGTTATGATTGAAAGCATGCTTGATGGAGAAGTGGTTGCTGTTCTGAATGATTGGCAGCGAGCTTCTACCACTCATTAATGCCATTGCGCTTCCACTTCAAGGGGAGTTTCAGAGTGTCCTGGAAGGATGTACTTTGGTTCCCTCCAGAGCATTAGCTGTTTGAGAGTTAAAGAATGAGTCTGAATTTTTGTAGAGCTGCCTTCAAGAAGGACATTTCATTTGATGCTCCTCCCATTGAGTCCAGAGGTTATGACAGAGGTATTGCTGGCCAAATTTCCCTAGTGCTGTTATGTGCTGCCGATATACTGTCCATGTCTCACTGGAGTACAGAGGTGTGTTGAGGACAACAGCTCTGTACAGCAGGACTTTTGTTTCCCTTGTTGCCAAACATTTACTGCCGTTGTTTCTAAGGCTGTGCTCAAGTAGCTAATCTGGCATTAGATCTCCTCCTCAATGGTGATCTGTTAAGAAAGGTAGCTGCCAAGGTACGGGAGTGTGCAACATATTCAACATATGTGAGAGACGATACATTTGGCTGACTGTGTGTAGGTTGATGCATGAGATTTAACTTGACAGCATTAAAGGGTTCCTTGTATACAGAATTAAAGAGATCAGGAATGCCTTGCAAATCTGATTGCAGAGTGGGAAACAGCCCTGCAATTGCTTGCATTCTGAAGGTTAGATATATTTATTGTGGTCAGTTTGGTTTTAGCATAACATCTACTGAAGTTAAGAGTCTTCTGTCTGGATGGTATTTAACACTGACACCAGAGGGCAGTTGATCTCATAATCAGGTAGATTGTAAACAACTTAGGGGCAATCACATAGACCTTGTTTGACCCAGCTCCAGATTTTGAAGACATTTGTTTCAGTCAAACAAGGTATGAATGTAACCTTCTTAAAGGAGTAAGATCCATTAGCTAATTATATTTAAAACAACCTGGCTTTTCTGAGTATGTTTACAAGTACAGTGTGGCAATTAGTCACCTGCTCTAGCTCACTCATCTATAGCTATATGTAATTCATTAAAAGTCCTGAAATGCTTTTTGTGCAGTATACCTTGATTGAAATAAAGTGTCATAATAGTTAGAATTATTTAGTGCAAGGACAAATCAAGTTAAGTCATTTAGTTTTACCTTGAGAATCTCTTGTCCAACACCTTGCATAAAAGCTGGGTCTCACAAAAGGTAAAGCAAACAATTTCTTTTTCCACATTGAAGACATTTAAATTGTGTTTCAAACCTTTGGTAATTCATGTAATATTTATAAACTCCCAAAACATTGTTCTCTTGGTTTGACACACTGAATTAATTTTGACATGTTTTCTATGCTGTTGACTTGCAGAACAGCATCGCATACCAATCTAAGTGTTACTCTTCATTCTGTGTAGCAACATATTTCAGAGAAGAGACGAAATATTGATACTGTATCTTTGCATTCTGATTTTGACTAAAGGAGAAAAAAATTTGACTTGTCTTATTCTTAATACGGTTCATATGTTCCTATTCTGAAAAATTTTCAACATTGGAAAGATTGTCATAGTCGCATTTTGAATCTAACATTAGATATTAGAGCCAAATCTCCATCACTCAATCTCCTCTGGAATTGTACCAGTCACCAAAGTTGGTTGTATTGCCTATATGCTGTGGAGCCATACTTATATATTAAAATAACAGTCCCTTGTCTGTTGAAGGATAAGTAAAGGGATCTTCAACTGCACTTGAGCAAGTATCTAGTTACTTCTGGATCTATTTTTGACTATTGTGGTTTGATGATGATAAGCAGGCAACATTTAGAAAATTGAATACTGTCTCCATGCCTGGCCTTCCATACATTGTTGGTGTTATTCAGGGTGCTGATGGAGCAACAGCATGACTTGGTGTGAGGGCGGGGAGGTGTGGACAGCAGCAAAGTACAGAGGACCACAGCTGCTGGCAGGAAAGTATCAAGGAGAAGAGGCTACAGGAGACCTTACACCAAACAAGCCTTCGACAATTGTCTGTCCCACCTCAACCTCAATGCAAAGCAATGTAGCTGGTGACTCAGTTTCACCAGGAAGGCTTTTGCAGATCACAGCCCAGCGCCAGGTCACACATCGTGCCAATTGAGGCAATAAATGGCTTTCAAAATTCAAATTGATCTGAGACGTTCCAGGCTTAAATGGGTGACACCAACAGCATCATCAAGCAGGTCACCAATGTCGTCTTCTAAAAGCCAAAACCACTTTAGCACCTTCCCATTAGTTGCAACCCAACCAAGGAAAGAGCTCCGAGTCTCACTGGGTTCTGTTATACACAGATTATTGTGCATGTTCCATCTGAGGGTCCTAAGCAACACAGCACAAAGAAAAACTTTCACTCCTTCAATCTACCATTGATTTGAGACCATAGACATTGGATCGTCTAAGTCTATAGAAGTCATAAAGCATTTGTCTTAACCACAATGTTTCATCCATCCTGAATCCCATCATCCAGCACCTTCGTGGCTAGTTGCTGGGCAACAAAAGATGTGTCTTTTGTATGAACTGGTTCATGAGTCTGAGGAAGCTGATCACTGAAGCTAAGAAGCACTGTAATGAAAACCGCACTGTTAGAACTAGTAACTGGCCTTCTAAAACAAGTTCCAATACACATACAGGTCAGAACATGTCTTTCAATACAGCCCTAAGAGGGTCTCCAGATATTTCCTTAAAATGAAACAAAGAACCACGGATGCTGGAGATCTGAAACAAAGTCAGAAATTGTTGTTGAAACTCAGCAGGTCTGGCAGCATCTGTGGGAAGAAAGCAGAGTTAAGATTCGAGTCCGGTGAAGACCTGCTGTGTTTCACCAACAGTTTTTCTGATTTTGCTGCAGAAATTTCATGGTTTGCTACGTCATCATCATCATCATCATCATCCTGCAAAGCTTGTCACAATGGGAGGAGATTGAATGACCAGCAAACTAAGGACTAACAGAAACACAATGTTGCCAGCTGTCAGAGGACTATGATGGGGAAAGAAACAAAAGAATCACAATTTGGAATTTTTAACAATTGTCAGGTAGTGCTATGTGAATAGTATGTTAATGAGCACTGCCAGATAGATTATGCATTAGCCAGGAATTACCAACATAAGCACAAGTGCACCTACAAAATTTGGCAAAGCAGAGTTTATTTTTGTTTAATCTGGCCAGCCACTGAAGCTAATGCCTACACTCTTGAGCTTGCTTTTTTGGCACCTATCTTTTAAGAATTTTCAAACCTTAACCCCATTCCCCCTTGAAGACTCCGTAATTTGGTGTAGTTCAAAGTTGCTGAAGCATGCAAAGTTTCACAGCCTAAAGATAATTTCTGTTACTGTTAAACAGTAATCTGTGTTGCACTGATGGAATTATGTTGCAGCACACATAATGAAAAAGATCTCTACTCTCCTCCACATAGTGCTTTCACCAGAACGATTTAAATCACATCTGACACTTCGAATAATTCAGCACTCCTTGAGTAGTGTACTTAAGGATTAAACTAGATTACGAGCTCACATCATGTATAGATATCAAATCTACAGTATTCTGAAGCGATATTGCTATCAATTGAGCCAAACACCCAAATTTTCGAGAAACTATCCAAGCTTTTCAACATGAATGGCTTAAAATTAGTCATTGGTCCGCAAAACATGTTCTATGATTTATAAATGAAAGTCAACAATTGGTGAACCATGTGAAATAGGTCATTCTAACTATTTGCCTGAACCTTCCTCCAGTAATGGCTACATTTGAAAATGTTTAACAAGATGGCTTGGTGCCAATCTCTAATGAAGCCCTTGGTTAAATTGATGGTACCATAAAAAGTGATTTCCTCTTGTAAATTATGTCACAATTTTTTACTCCATTTGCTTGATCCTAATGTTCAGAACTGTAATTCAGGGTAGTCGTTAATGTTATCCAGGTAGTTGAAGCAGCCAGAATTACCTGAAATTCAAAGATACATTTGATCAAATTTAAGCTGTGAGAGATGAAATACCACAGATGTTATCAGTGCTATTTTACATAACTGGCAATCCACAGGGAAACTGTGTGCCGTACCTGTCAGACCTCATTAACAATTACACTCAAGTGGTTTACAGGTTTATTACTTGAGGGCAATGGAATTCCAGAATGCAAAATCCCTAATTTAACCCATGAAACATCCTAATAGCTGTTTTTGCCGAGGTTAAAGAAATGACGTATTTCTCTTCTTACTATTTTTCCAGCTTCCACAGCTGACAGCACTGCTGAGAAGAAAGGTGACTCAGTTCACACTGGCCTGATTGTGGGGATCCTCCTGGTCATCATCATTGTTATATCAGGAGTGCTCGTGACATTTTACATGTACCAACACCCAACATCAGCAGCAAGTCTCTTCTTCCTTGAGGTATACCCCAATGATATCATGCAAACTTTATTGAAATCCTATACAATCAAGTTCATGAGTTGAACAAGTTGTAGCAAACCATTTTTGCTTAAGAAATAGACATCCTCTAGCAAAGCTTGAAACAAAATTATGAATTTCTGGGTGAGAAAAAGCAATGCAAAATGAATATATAAGCTGATTGTCCTTACCAGTATGCTTCCTAACAGCTGCTGAATTGTGGTTAACAAAGATAACAGGTAGCTGGAGGTTGTGGTCTATCTTGGCTTCCTCTATTTCTAATTAGTTATTTGTGGTAATACCACAGCATAAATGACAAAAACTATCCTAAAGTGGGTGAGCTGAAGCAGTGACGTATTTGACCAGCTTTATTCCTTCCTGAAGTGAGGAAAGAAAATAGCACTCCATTTGCATCTTTAAATAAATATTTTTGGTTACTTGATAAGTTCAAATTTAATAGATGAAGCGGTCACCTTTTCCTGACTGTAATAATATATAGCCAGCGACATCTTGAAATACTTTGCTTTAGAATTCGTAGGGTAACTTTTCCTCAACCTCAGGCATAAGCAACACCTACCACCCTCCCACACCCCACCTTGACCCAGTGCTAAAGGGCTGCACTTTACCCAGGAACTCCACTTCTGTCCAGAGCCAAGATCACCAGGATTGGGCATTTTGGGCCATTTAAGCTCAGGCCCAGTGTTTCTTGGCAGTGAACCGTGCAAGAGGAATCAAAGCCTGAAGCTGTAAACGTAGTCACAGTGATTAGGACCTCCCGATGACAATGGAAATCAATTCCATTCCAAAATCGCGGCAAGTCGTGAGCTAATGCTAATGATCCTAGTGTGCCTTCAAGAGGGATTTGTTCTGTCTTGGCTCTCCTGAAGAGGTGTGATGTCAATCTGGTGATGACATGCCTGCTCCATGGAAAGCAGAGTAAATAGCTTTGGGTCTTTTTTTTTAATTACACAAAAGAGGCATGAGTAGGTAGTGTCAGGCTCACACAGATTTAGGGTTTTAGTTTTATAACATAGAACATAGAACATTACAAAGCAGTACAGGCCCTTCGGCCCTCAATGTTGCGCCAACCTGTGAAACCAATCTGAAGCCCATCTAACCTACACTATTCCATTATCATCCATATGTTTGTCCAATGACCATTTAAGTGCCCTTAAAGTTGGCGAGTCTACTACTGCTACAGGCGGGGGATTCCACGCCTTTACTACTCTCTGAGTAAAGAACCTACCTCTTACATCTGTCCTATATCTATCACCCCTCAATTTAAAGCTATGTCCCCTCGTGCTAGCAGTCACCATCAGAGAAAAAAGACTCTCACTGTCCACCCTACCTAATCCTCTGATCATCTTCTATGTCTCTATTAAGTCACCTCTTAACCTTCTTCTCTCTAATGAAAACAGCCTCAAGTCCCTCAGCCTTTCCTCATAAGACCTTCCCTCCATACCAGGCAACATCCTGGTAAATCTCCTCTGCACCCTTTCCAATGCTTCCACATCCTTCCTATAATGCGGTGACCAGAACTGTACGCAATACTCCAAGTGCGGCCGCACCAGAGTTTTATACAGCTGCAACATGATCTCATGGCTCCGAAACTCAATCCCTCTACCAATAAAACCTAACACACCGTATGCCTTCCTAACAACCCTATCGACCTGGGTGGCAACTTTCAGGGATCTATGCACATGGACACTGAGATCTCTCTGCTCATCCACACCGACAAGAACCTTACCATTAGCCCTGTACTCTGTATTCCTGTTACTCCTTCCAAAGTGAATCACCTCACACTTTTCCACATTAAACTCCATTTTCCACCTCTCAGCCCAGCTCTACAGCTTATCTATGTCCCACTGTAACCTGCAACATCCTTCCGCACTATCCACAACTCCACCGACTTTAGTGTCATCCGCAAATTTACTAACCCATCCTTCTACGCCCTCATCCAGGTCATTTATAAAAATGACAAACAGCAGTGGCCCCAAAACAGATCCTTGCGGTACACCACTAGTAACTGAACGCCAGGATGAACATTTCCCATCAATCACCACCCTCTGTCTTCTTCCAGCTCGCCAATTTCTGATCCAAACTGCTAAATCATCCTCAATCCCATGCCTCCGTATTTTCTGCAATAGCCTACTGTGGGGAACCTTATCAAACGCTTTACTGAAATCCATATACACCACATCAACTGCTTTACCCTCATCCACCTGTTTAGTCACCTTCTCAAAGAACTCAATAATGTTTGTGAGGCATGACCTACCCTTCACAAGACTGTGTTGACTATCTCTAATCAAATTATTCCTTTCTAGATGATTATAAATCCTATCTCTTATAATCCTTTCCAACACTTTACCCACAATCGAAGTAAGGCTCACTGGTCTATAATTACCAGGGTTGTCTCTACTCCCCTTCTTGAACAAGGGGACAACATCTGCCATCCTCCAGTCTTCTGGCAGTATTCCTGTAGACAATGACAACATAAAGATCAAAGCCAAAGGCTCTGCAATCACATCCCTAGCCTCCCAGAGAATCCTAGGATAAATCCCATCCGGCCCAGGGGACTTACCTATTTTCACACTTTCCAGAACTGCTAACACCTCCTCCTTAAGAATCTCAATCCTGTCTAGTCTAATAGCCTGTATCTCAGTATTCTCCTTGACAACATTGTCTTTTTCCTGCGTGAATACTGACAAAAAATATTCATTTAGCGCCTCTCCTATCTCTTCGGACTCCATGCATAACTTCCCACTACTGTCCTTGACTGGCCCTAATCTTACTGTAGTCATTCTTTTATTCCTGACATACCTATCGAAAGCTTTAGGGTTTTCCTTGATCCTACCTGCCAAAGGCTTCTCATATCCCCTCCTGGCTCTTCTTAGCTCTCTCTTTAGGTCCTCCCTGGCTATCTTGTAACTCTCAAGCACCCTAACTGAGCCTTCACACCTCATCTTTACATAAGCCTCCTTCTTCCTCTTGAAAAAAGATTCAACTTCTTTAGTAAACCACGGTTCCCTCGCTCGACCACTTCCTCCCTACCTGACAGGCACATATTTATCAAGGACACGCAGTAGCTGTTCCTTGAACAAGCTCCACATTTCAATTGTGCCCAGCCCTTGCAGTTTCCTTCCCCATCCTATGCATCCTAAATCTTGCCTAATCGCCTCATAATTGCCTTTCCCTCAGCTATAACTCTTGCCCTGTGGTATATACCTATCCCTTTGCATCGCTAAAGTAAACGTAACCTAATTGTGGTCACTGTCACCGAAGTGCTCACCTACCTCCAATTCTAGTACCAGGCCTGGTTCATTACCCAGTACCAAATCCAACGTGGCCTCGCCTCTTGTTGGCCTATCTACATACTGTGTCAGGAAACCCTCCTGCACACATTGGACAAAAACTGACCCATCTAAAGTACTCGAACTATAGCGTTTCCAGTCAATATTTGGGAAGTTAAAGTCCCCCATAACAACTACCCTGTTACTTTCGCTCCTATCCAGAATCATCTTTGCAATCCTTTCCTCTACATCTCTGGAACTTTTCGGAGGCCTGTAGAAAACTCCCAACAGGGTGAAGTCACCTTTCCTGTTTCTAACCTCAGCCCATACTACTTCAGTAGACGAGTCGTCATCAAACGTCCTTTCTGCCACCGTAATACTGTCCTTGACTAACAATGCCACACCTCCCCCTCTTTTACCACCTTCCCTGATCTGACTGAAATACCTAAACCCCGGAACCTGCAACAACCATTCCTGTCCCTGCTCTATCCATGTCTCCAAAATGGCCACAACATCGAAGTCCCAGGTACCAATCCATGCTGCAAGTTCACCCACCTTATTCCGGATGCTCCTGGCGTTGAAGTAGACACACTTCAAACCACCTTGCTGCCTGCCGGTACACTCCTGCGACCTTGAAACCTTATTCATAACCTCACTACTCTCAACCTCCTGTTCACTAGAGCTACAATCCAGGTTCCCAACCCCCTGCTGAATTAGTTTAAACCATCCAGAAGAGCATTAGCAAATTTCCCCCCCAGAATATTGGTACCCCGCTGGTTCAGGTGTAGACCATCCCGTTTGTAGAGGTTCCACCTACCCCAGAATGACCCCCAATTATCCAGGTATCTGAATCCCTCCCTCCACACCATCTCTGTAGCCACGTGTCCAACTGCTCTCCCTCTCTACTCCTCGCCTCGCTAGCAAGTGGCATGAGCAACAAACCAGAGATAACAACTTTCTTGAAGTGGGGGTAATTGGAATTGAAGCTGCCAGATACAACTCTTTCCCTGCTGTTGCAAAAACCTTGAGTTCTCTCTCTGCTGCTGGATTCATTCTATCAGTGTTCCTTTCTCCAGGACTAGAGAAGATTGCAAATGAGGGAAATCTATTTTGCTGAATATGCCTTTGCCAACAGTATGTTTATGGGATGCTGCAGTATTGCAAGAGTTGATGAGTAGCAATTAAATAAAAATTATTTTGTTAAGTATTTCAATAGAGGTAAAGTTGTGCCAATTCTTTTTCTTTGTGTTTTAACTGTGATGTAAGAATACATGTGTTTTGCTTAAAACCTAGTTATGTGACCAATCGAATAACATCTGGAAACAGTGCCTTACACTTACCTTTAAGTGAAGATAAAAGTTAGGGTCTCGGCTATCTCTTTGATATATTTTGAGAGGTTTGGTCTGGTCCATAATACTAGAGATGGGGAAAATAACAGAGAAGGATTGCCTGTATTTCCTATCCAACCCCTACTCTGGCCAGTGAATAAGAGAAAAGGCTGATAACACCCATTCCAGCAATATAGTATCATTAAAAAGTCGGCACTCACAGTGCAGAGGTCCACACCCACTGGTAACCACTAATTAAAAAACTCTCGGCAAAAGAGTCTCCTTAAGAAGGATGGTTCAATGTCATTTCGTATGTATTAGGCTCCCTCAAATGGACCTTGAAATATGAAATTGAGCCGAACAGTGTAAACAAACACTGCCTGCCTCACTAGGAATAATCCTGTCATTTTAGACTTGTATGTGTTATCGACGCAACCAACAACCTGAAAGCACTGAGAGTGACTGCCCCAGTGAACGGTTGCAGTTGTAAATATGAACAGGCGTGGCTTCTGTAAATTGTTTTCAAATTAAAAACACTTAACTGTTCAGTCGCAACAAAAACAAAGTAGCTGGAAAAGCTCAGCAGATCTGGCAGCATCTGTGAAGGAGAAAACAGAGTTAACGTTTCGGGTCCGGCGTCCCTGCCTCAGAACTGATGGTGGCTGGGAAAACGTCAGTTTATATGCAGAAAATAGGGAGGTGGGTGGGGTAGGGAGTAAACGATAGGATAGAGCCCAAAGAGAGAGAAAGACAGTTGGACAGACAAAGGAGTTGCTAACGATCAGGCTGGGAGGGTGAACAGTTGTTAATGGTTAATAGTTGTTAACTGTTCAGTCGACTGGGTTTGAAATGGCATTAAAATGTAGATGTCAGCAGTTCGGGAGTGGCTTTAGATAGACAAATACCTGCACTTTAATTGATCCACTGCATATATTTCAAAGAAAACAGATGGAACACCAAAAAGATAAAACTATTTCATATTAAATGGCTGCGAGATTGAGCTGCAGAGGCCTGTTGACTTCCTTCAGCATCATTTAATAACTGTGTCTTACATATACAATAGAAGAAGCCAACTTGCTGCAAACGCTTCCCTCTGAAAGATAAATGACAAATGGCAAAAAATGAACAATGAAAAATGTTTAAAAATCATGATCATTTCTATTCACTAAGACGATGTTCAAAGGTAAAGCTAAATGGCCTATAAAAATTACCTCAAAACTAAAAATGAAGTAAGTTTTCTTCTACCATTTCAATTTATAAAAGGCACCTGTAAGAACTGTTAGGATTCAGAGCAAGTTTTAAATGACTATTTTAAATGAACTTTCACACAGAGGTTAGAAAACATGCAGGACAGTTTAGTTATTCAGTTATATCGCACAATCTTCTGGTATTCTTCCCCTTGCTCCAGAATAAAAAGAAACCACTGTTGTCTGTAGAAATGATTTAACACCACTTGTGTGATGGAAAAATGGCTTAAAATCACATGGGACTTTCTCGCCCTCTTTCCACAAACCATGACTATAATCTGCTCCCCTTAAGCAGGCGAGAAGGAAACAAACTGGTGGATCCTTATTTTGATATGCAGATCAGGCTCTGGCATTGATTCAGTTGGCCCGACTGTGGTTTTAACCTTCACTTGTGGCTTTCTCACTATCGACTAGCACAAGGAGAGGCATGGGGCAGAAGAAACCCAAACTGAAATGTTTGTTGTTGCTTTCCTTGTGGGGCAAGAAGGGGAAAGGGTCTCATAAGGAACATTGAGGAAACCCTTGCTCGAGGCTGCTTTGTGTCAAATCATGAGGCCCTCCCAAAATCCCTTCCTCACGATTTACTTGACTGTTGTTTCATTCCCATGTGGTGGCTTGTGGCCATCTAACACCGCACATGTCAACCTGCTGCCTCTTCTCCCCTTCCTTAAAAGGAGACTGTCAATTCCCTAACTAATCTTATTTGCTACTGGGTTTCACACTGCCAAAGTCAGGACAGCTTTGTGCCCACCCTCACCCTCCCCGAACTATAATTTTTTTGTGTGTTACACAAGAATCTTCTATTTGTGACATAGAGCAAATGTTTCCCCCTGTGTGGCATTCTAAATGACAGATAATGGTTTTGGACTAAGGGTTGGTAGACTTAAAATAGAGATGAGGAGGAATTAAGAGAGAGAAAGCAAGAACTGCAGATTCTGGAGTCAGAGATAACAAGGTGTGGAGCTGGATGAACACAGCAGGCCAGGCAGCATCAGAGGAGCAGGAAAGCTGACGTTTCGGGTCGGGACACTTCTTCAGAAATGATCAATTATTGATGAGGAGGAATTACTTCTCTCAACGGTGGAATTCACTACCCAGCCTGTGGCGGATGCTGCGCCACTGAATAAACTTAGGGAAGACAAAGACAGATTTTTACTTAGTCACAGATTAAATTGGGAGCAGGCGTTAAAGTAGGGTTGAGCCTGTGATGAGATCAGCCGTGATCATTATTAAGTGGTGAGCAGGCTGGAGGGACTGAACTGCCTATTCCTGCTCCTAATTCTTATGTTCTTGTTACAGAAGATAGTGAGGCCTGTATGAAAGATTGGTCAGTGTTTTAGGAGTACAGATTTGGCAACAATGCAGATAAAGCCTGCAATTCTGTGCTGGCACCTCAAGAGTAAATACAGTGTGCAAGTTTAATAAAGTTTGAAGGTCACGTTTTTGGCCACAGTGCACACCAAGGTTTCATTTGGAGATTGTTACAGAATAACATCACCACAATCAGGTAAACTCAACCCTTGATGATAATCGACACCACCCGACTTTCCCTCACCACCTTCCCATGTAACTGCAGAAGGTGCAACACCTGACCCTCACCTCTTCCCTGCTCACCAGCCAAGGGCCTAAACAGTCTTTCCAGGTGAAGTAACATTTCACATGTACATCCTCCAAACTGGTCTATTGCATTCACTGCACCCAATGTTGCCTACTCTACATTGGAGAAGCTAAACACAGACTGCGTTACTACTTTGCAAATCACCTCCAGTCCATGCACAAGCATGACCCCAACTTTTCCAGAGCCAGTCGTTTTAACATAGCATCCTATTCTCATGCTGACTTATCTGTCCTCAGCGTACTGCTCCAGCGAATACAGCGAAAACTAGAGGAACATCATCTCATCTTCAGACTAGGCACTTCAGAATGTGAACCCTATCCCACTTCTTCCCTTTCCTTTAGCTTTACATGTTGCATTCTCTGTCACTATGTCCTCTGTCCCCTCCTCCCACTCTAGTGGGACTGTCTGTTCTTTCCAGTCTGGCAGGTGGACACACCATTGTTCTTCCATTCTCACATTCCAACCGCTTAATCTGCACTTTCTCCCCTAGCATTCCACCTCCCCATCCGCCCTCCCCCCACCCACTATTGCATAAATACTGCCCCCTCCATACTTCACATCAGCTCTAATGAAGAGTCGTCCAGACTCAAAACATTAGTTTGCTCTCTCTCCACGATGCTGCCTGACCTGCTGTGAACTCCAGCATTTTTAGTTTTCAAACTAAGCCCTCCAAATGTTTTGCTTCTTCATTACAGAAGAATGCAGGAAATAGGTACAGCAGTAGACCATATGTCTTATTAATTCTGCCCCATCATTCAATGTGGTGTTGGCTGAGCTTCGACCTCACTTTCACTTTTCCATCTACTCCGCACTAGATTTGATTTCCTGAGAAACCGTTTCCCTTGGCTACAATTTGACTCCAATTATACTGCTTCAAGATGCACTTAGACCTTCTAAAAATTGTATCAGAGATAATAGGAACTGCAGATGCTGGAGAATTCAAGATACCAACGTGTAGAGCTGGATGAACACAGCAGGCCAAGCAACATCATAGGAGCAGGAAAGCTTGACGTTTCGGGCCTAGACCCTTCATGAAGGG
>JAHRHZ010000014.1:70104879-70179647 GCA_024137785.1 Ginglymostoma cirratum
GTGGGCTAGTCTTGGGATGAGGTTGGGGTGGGGAGATTTTGAAGCTATCATCAAGATATCATCAAGAAGGTTGATGTCAATAACATTGATGTATTCTGGCAGATAGTAAATCAGGAAGTAAAGTGCACTAATCATCATTTACTTTTAATTAAATTGTAATAGATGCCATAACAGATGAGTGGAATGTACACATAGTGTTAAAATAGCTAAAATTGCATAAACTAATTTTTACAAATATATCATTTTTAATATTAGTTTTTCAGGGCCAGTATTGCTGTTCACAAGTGCTCGTGAAATTAACGTGCCATCAAAAACCCAAGTTCAGCATATCTAATACATGGCGACTTTCTCAAAGCTTTTTACAGTGAGACTAACAGCCTTTTTATTTTCATGAATTCAGTGATTTTGAATTCGTTGCAAACTGGGGGAGGTTGCACCCTATGAAGGAACATCCAATTATTGCAGGTTCTTCTGGAATTATTCACTTTTGACTACCTGGCTTGTCAGTTTCTGCAGAGTAATAATAGTGAATGCTGATAGCATCGCTATTGTTATTTCTACTAAGTCTAGACCATTATGATTACAGAGTTTGAGTTTGGAAGGCAGAAAAGGGAACTAAGTCTCCATTTGCGACAATAGATCAAATTTAAATGTAAATGTGTGCTGTAGTCTTAAAAATGCTCTCCCCACCTTTTTGAACCAAATAAATCAATTTTTTTTAAAGGTGAAATTATCTAAAATTAGAATATACTATAGTACAAAAATATTTTTCCCAATCTAATTTTTTCACAAGGAAACCATACTGTTAGTGCTTATATTTATTTACTATTTATTCCATTTTCAGCTTTTTCCTACAGTCCTGCCTCCTGTCTTCGTAAGCATTTCTACCATTCTATGAAATGCCATAACCTGCAAGGTTTCAGGCCAAGAGCTGAAAAATAGAATTTGGCTGGATAGCTCTTATTCAGTCGGCACAGACATAAGGAGATAAACGGCCTCCTTCTGTTCCATGAATCTTTCTGATTTCATAAACAGCACAAGTTGCAAACAACTGAAACTCACTTTCTTTGTGATATGGATATTGTTGGCTAGGCCAGCCTCTGTCGCCCAACCCTAACTGCCCCTTGAACCGAATGACTCTCAAAACCATTTCAAAAAGCAGTTGAGTCAATTTCATTGTTGAACATGGGGGTGGGGTCTGGAGTCACACGTAGGCCAGACCAGGTAAGGATTATAGATTTCCTTCTCTAAAAAGCATTAGTGAACCAGATGGGTTTATATGACAGCCAAAACAAAGTCTATATGAGACTAGTTTTTAATTCAAGATTTTTTTATTGAATTCAAGTATTGCTATCTGCTGTGGCCAGATTTGAATGATTGTCCCCAGACCATTAGATGGAGTTCTTGGATTGCTAGTCTAGTAACCTTTACCACCTTCCTCCTCATTGTATACTCAGTATCCACTTAATATATGTTGAATAAAACCTATCACAACATGCTTTTGGTGTGGGGTGGAAATCTGCTCTGGAAGCCTACCCAAAATTGTGGATACAACAGTTCTCATCTTCCAAGATTTGTGTTTTTGATCAGTGTATTATCATTAGCCTACAAAATGTCGGCAATGGGAGAAATTAAATGTGTCTTTTCCATTGTCTACCAATCATTTCAATTGTGGGTGCAGTGCCATTCAAGCGGGCTGCTTTGTTCTGGATGCTATCAAGCATCTTGAGTGTTGTTGGGGCTGCACTCACCCGGGCAAGTGGGGAGTATTCCATCACATTACTGACTTGTGCCTTGTAGATGGTGAACAGGCTTTGAGGACTCAGGAGGTGAGTTACTCACCGCAGTATTCCTAGCTGTTTGAAATAATCATGTCACAGTGAGTGAAAGGTATTCAGCGTGACAGCTAGATCTGGTTCACTAAGAATGCATAACTTAGCTACTATGGGATACGAAGAAGAGTGCTTTCTGGTCTGTGGTTGCCAAGGAGGATCTGGGACTCTACCTTGATATTAAGTCTGCATTCATATCCTTATTGGGACGAAGCTTCATGATACATGGGTTCTAAAGTGAACAGAACCATGAATAGATTTAAGTTTGATTTGTGTTTCTATGTTATGTTGATTAAAAAGGTAGGAAACATACTTTTAGTTTCATTTTAGATTTTAAGTTCTGTGAGTGGTGTTCGGTTGGCTGGAGTCTGTTTACATGCATATAAATGAGTCTTTTAAAAATCTCTGAAGTAAGTCATTTAGTGATTTAAAAAAACAAGTGTGGAAGGGAGAAAAATCGTTGTGCTGTTGCCAAACCACTGGATGTCGTATGACCGAGATTACCATCACTGAATCCCCACTACCAGCATTCTGGGGATTATCATTGCCAGAAACTCAACTGGACTCACCACATAAACACAGTGGCTACAAGGACAGGTCAGAAGCTGGGAATACTGCGGCAAGTAACTCACCTCCTGACTTCTCAAAGCCTGTCCACCATCTACAAGGCACAAGTCAGGAGTGTGATAGAATATTCCCCACTTGCCCAGATGAGTGCCGCCCCAGCAACACTCAAGATGCTTGACACCATCCAGGACAAAGCAACCCGTTTGATTGGCACTACATCCACAGGCATCTACTCCCTCCACCACCGATGCTCAGTAGCAGCAGTGTGTATTATTTACAAGACGCACTGCAGAAATTCACCAAAGGTCCTCAGACAGCACCTTCCGAATTCACAACTACTTCCATCTAGAACAACAAGGGCAACAGTATGTGGAAACACCACCACCTTCAAGTTCCCCTCCGAGCCACTCAACATCCTGACTTGGAAATATATTGCCGTTCCTGTTGCTGGGTCAAAATCCTGGAATTCCCTCCCTAATGGCATTGTGGGTCAACCCACAGCAGAAGGACTGCAGCTGTTCAAGAAGGCAGCTCACCACCACCTTCTCAAAGGCAACTAGGGATGGGCAAGAAATGCTGGCCAATCAGCAACTCCCACATCCCACAAATGAATAGAAAAAAAGCATAGGGAGACAGAGTCAGAGTTTCCTTTCAGAAAGAGCAAACCGTCCCACAGTGAGCGAGTGAGTGCGCAAATCTCTTTTTAACAGAAATAGTTGTTCAATGGGGAAAATGCCTGGAACATCAGTATCGCAATTACATATGGAAAGGGGTAAGTGAGCTATGTTACAGTTTGTTTAAGAGCCTTATTGAGAGATGTTACTTAAAAAAGGTAGAATTGCATGAATGCAAGAGTTTGTTAGGAGGAAATCCTCTGGGACTACTGAACAAGGAAATTTAAAAGTGGACTATCTTTGTGGTAGGAGTACCTGGAAAGCTGTTTTTGATGATGAAAGTGTTGAACCTTTACTTCTGGTATTTGTAATGAGATTATTTCAACCCATAGCAAACATTACACTCAATCCTGTTTTAGTGCTGCCAACCCATTCTCACCCTTTCTCAGGCCTACTATCACATTGCATTACTTTTATTTTACTGTTCCAACCAGTGCTTGTCCAACTATTCTTGCAGTATAGTTTGTTTATTTTTGCCTTTTGTAAGTGAGAAATTTTGATGTTCTTTCATTGAGTGCACATTGGCAATCTCATAAAAATCCAGGAGATTCTTCCTAGTCGTTCTGACTATTTCTTGGACATGAAATGTGGACATGTAGGACCAGCTTTGGTTCAATATTTCCTGACCCTTCTTTAGATCTTATAGAATATTTTTATTCCGGACATTGGAGCATGGTTAATGTCCACATAACTATATGCTAGTGGAATGAGGGGAGTGAACTGGAATAAAGGGAGAAAGACAAAGAGGATTGCGGTGTCAAAGTATTTTGACAGTGGATCTCAATCTAATGCCTGTGTTCTAACTCAGCCAGGATTTGCGAGCAACAACCCAAAGTTAAATCGATAGGAAGTAAGTAATGTGATGTGCTTTGTGAATGGGTTTCCATTTGGCATCATGTGTGTTGGTATTCTATCAGAGGGCCTGTAAGTTTGCCGTTCTGTTTCTATTCTGTTTTTCAGCACCAGAGCAAGTTTAAAAAGATGGCCTTACCGACACAGCTCTAAAATATCCTTGGCATTAAATATCAGATTTGCATTGAAACATTAGTAACTGGTGAAGTAACTCCTGATTGCTTCTAAACAACGTCACCAACAAGATCTGTTCAGATGCTTTTGTTTCTGCTTCAGCTTTATTTACAGTTTGACCATTTAACTCACTTGCCCTTATTCAACTAAGTCACTAAGACCTTCTGTTTGAAATTGTTTACATTTCACTACAATATCCTTGTTAATTAATTTCTGTTCAATTCTAGCGCCGCCCCAGTAGATGGCCTGCAATGAAGTTCAGACGTGGCTCTGGTCATCCTGCTTATGCCGAAGTGGAGCCAGTTGGGCAGGAGAAAGAAGGTTTTATTGTGTCTGAACAGTGCTGAAACTGAGCGAAAAAAAGTAATGCACCAGTACTGGCCTACGGGTGTGGGATTTATGCTCTGAAATGAATAAAGAAGCAAGCTCAAACCCACTGTCCATGAAATACCCACTTCTGGATCAGCTCAAAGTAAGAAAGATACGCATTTTCATCTACAAGATCACCACTCCATAATCTTCCTTAGTAGTCCTGCAGAAATCATCAATTTGTCAAAAAGAACTTATCATCCCTTTTGGATAACTGCTGTGGAATTGAATGAGCATTAGTGATGCAAACAAGCCGCAAAACTAAAGAGTCAAGTTCATTCCATCTTTACTGGTTCAAGTAAACCTCAACAAGTAAGAGTGGAAAAGAAATCCATTATCCATGTTACCATGGTTAAAAATGCAGGAAAATTGCTTACAGCATGCTTTTAGCCGATCATCAATCAGATAAAGTAATGAATAGATTCACTCTCTTCAGCATTTACTTTAATTCTTTAAAAGTGTATACATTAAAAAAAATCACTGACATCAGTTGAGGGAAATGTAGTTAACGTGTACATTTTCTTAATGAGGATATTTTCGAATTCATCCGAGGTTTTGAGTGTATATGAATCATTACAAATGGATTTCTTTCCTGTAGATGAGCTATAATATGGTAAAATTTCATGTCTCAATTGTCAAGATTCATTTGCATAAGGCTTGGGAGGCAACTGAAGACAATTGATATGTTGTTTTAAAAAAGGAAAGTTTGCAAATAAGCAAATCTGACTTTTTTTGATAAATTTGATTTATTTCCCTCGGTGACTTCTGACAGTCTTGATGTAAACCTTTTAAGTTAACAAGAAAATCTCCAAATTATTGTGCACAAGATTCTATTAGTTTCAAACTGCTGAGGGATTGATACCCTCTGTGTTGCAAATTGTGCAATGTGTCATCTTTTGGCTTGAAAGGTAGTAAGACTGCAAAGGTTTAAATACTCCCTTACTAGAAACCAAATGCTGGGAATATTTGCATATTCAATTAGTTCTGTTGTGTAGTGGACACATTGGTTAAATAGATGAATATATTTTGTTTCTTGATAGTTTACACAAGACAGGTTCTTGTGTCTCCAGATTGTGATGAAATGTTATAGTGTATTTTTACCATCCAGAAGAGGCGTGTAACATGAATAATCAGAGACATAAAATGGGTTGTAAAGTAGTAATTAAGACTGAGTACTGTTTAACAATAGAAAGTAGCTTCGTGGAGAGCAAAGAACACGCACTTTTGACTGTCTTCACTGAAATGAATTGTTTTCTTTTAAGCTTTCTTTGTGATGTGAAACCAGGCTGTTTGTAAATTCAGGTAAGTATTATTCTTCAATAAAATCCTGTGAAATAAATCTTCCAGTCTTAGACGTAAAGGCACTTGCTATTGTTATTAAGTATTGAAAATGGCAGATTCAGGTCTAATTACAGATTATTGACTTCTTTTAATTTGCGAACAATGCAGTCAGTGAACACTGCAGAGTTGTAATCTTACACTTCAAATAATAGTGTCAGAGGTTTCACTCACTGTGAGTTCAACCTTGCTGGGAACGGATTTTGATTTTGATGAGCATTCTACATAAGATTATCAATTAGTGTTAAGATAGCTCATTCATTAGGGTTTGATCTGGAGCTATCTTGAGAAACAATTTGAAATATTTCGTTAAACTTTATCCTAATGTATCAGATAAACATCGAAACTCATTTGCAGGCAATGATGACTTAATTTTAAATACCCTCTGACAAAAACTGGCTCCTTGAGTGGAAAATGGGTACAGTTGCATTGTTTTGACTGAATGAAGTGGACTAAATGATCCTGATGTGATCCTAATTTTAGTTCAATGTCCGCTAAGGCCATAGAAACAGGAGCAAAAGTAGACTTTTTGGCCCCTCAAACCTGCTCTGCCATTCAATAGGATCATCACTGATCTGACATTACTCACATCCACTTTCCTGCCCTTTCCCCCTGCTGGTCAAGAATGAGCCTTAAATATATGGTACCTCTTGTAAACATTCAAGTAATGTCACCAGCTGCAAGCACCAGTGTACAAAAGTGTTGCTGTGTACTGAAAAGTCTCCCAAAAAGACTCCCTCATCCTCATCTTGCCAAGGCTCCTTTGACAGTCCTTCAAAGTGGTGATCTCTACCACCTGGAAAAAATAAAGGCAGCACCTATGTTAGACCATCGCCCACAAGTCCCCCTCCATGCTGTTCTGCATCCTGACCTGGAACTAAATTTCAATTCTTTCACGGCTGCTTTGTGCAATCCTGGAATACCTTCCTAAACAGCACAGTAACTGTACCTACACCACATGGACATCTGATTGTTCAAAAGCATTGCTCACCTTCACCTTTTCAAGGTCAATTAAAAATGGGCAATGATTGCTGGCCTTCTCAGGAGCACTAACATTCCATGGATGAATATAAAAGACATTCAGGTGCATCTGCATTATATTGTTTCAAAAAGCAATCTATAATTCCAGGGATTAGATGCTCTGAACTGAATGCAGGTGAACAAAAACAAAAAAGCTCAGAACCAAACTTCTCTGGAGAGTTTAATAAAGCGACTACCGATATCATGAATGTATTTTTCTTTTACAGATACTAGTGGAATTGCCACATTTTGTAGTTTCTTACGGTGCAAAATTTAATCAGGAAAAACCTGAATATATTTCATTTGAAATCGTAAGGCTATAAGAACGTAACAAATCAGAGCAGGAGTGAACCTGTCAAAGCTGCTTCACCAAACACTAGCTGATCTTTTGCCTCAAGTACACTTTTTAATCTAATCCCTATATCGCTTGATTGCCTGAGAGACCAGAAATTTTCTCGGTGATCCAGCCACATTTCAATGGTCCTGTCTTCCTTTCGAAATTGCAATTCCTTTCCCTATTCCTCCTCCCAAGAATACTGAAACATGTGATATAGGAACAGGAATAAGCCATTCAGGCCATTCAAACAGATCATGCCTGTTTTCCTCACTATATCCATATCGTTTGAGGTTATTAGTATGCCAGCATTTCCCTTTCTGTCAACTCCCAATTAACATTTCCACCCAACACTTATCATGCCTTCTCATGCGAGTGCAATATGTAAAGTATGGGGTGGATTTTACAAATTAGCCATGACCTCAAACTGGAAAGTCTGTTGGCACTGTGCCATCATAAACCTGGTTACCGTGCTGCAATCATACACTGTTGGCAACCTTCATTGGACTGGCATGACTTCTGCCTCATTCTGGGAGCACAGCCCCACCTAGAGAGCTGTCAGCTAATCTGGTTGACTGGCAGACCTGTAGTCTCTGCAGTACCAGAATTGAGTAGTGTCCATTGCTAGGGTAACAGGCAGTCAAGAAGGATGAATTGTAATGCATCCCAGACATTAGATAAGTCTAGAGTTTTTGTCAAGTCTACACAGCAGAACCCAGCAGGTCAAGGGTGGTCAGGTTTTAGAGACAGGGACAGTGGAATAAAGGAGACTATAATCTCAGGGGGATGATTTTTGAATGGCATAGACAACCCCCTAATAGATCCCTTCCTCCTCTCCAGCAGCCCACACAGTGGACGCTGCTGGGCTGCCCACCTTGGCTATGTACTGCTCTGCCACATGTAATTTAACAATACATGATCATCAATCTGTTCATGGTCAAGTAGGCTGCTGACACATTGCTTACCAATCATAATCTGGGAGACAAACCAGGGCTAGGTGAGACAAACTACACATGCATTTTACAAATGCCCTTGCCTTTAACTATACTGGCAGAGTACTGTAAACCTCATCCCTGTTTCAAAAGTTATTGTTATTTCTTGTAGACAGCTTTTAGACAAGTATACACCTACCAATTATAGTACATCATTAGGTTTATACTAGAAATCATCCTGGAAAATAGTTTTACCTGTCCAAATTCCAAACATTTTACTGCATTACAAAGGAAAATTAGCTGAGCAAATCTTTTTTGCTTCACTCACTCATTCTGTTATCTAGATCATTATAAATATCAAGAAATCCTGACGAAAGATGAAAGACTTAAATTAAAAATGCATCAGAACATATCAAAGCACATTTTTGAAAAATGTATTGCCTGCTCTAATAGGGATTTCCTTTGGCTGCCTTTAGCCTTATTTACTAGACCTACACTCTGGCTTATTGTTTATTAGTAGTCATTTTACAATTACATGTGAATTTAACTTGTTGCACAATGCTGGGAGTAAAGTCTTTTTTATGAATGGACTAATTCTAATTGACCTGAACCTGCAAGTTCAATACCATTGTGCCAAGATTTGCACTAAGTGTGAAAAGAAGTGCTAGAATTAAACTACCCAATATTTGACGTACAGGGGCATAGGCTTATGGGGAAAGTTCATCCGGTACCTTATATTGAAGGATTTAATGGATTTCTGCACAAATTAATGGAAACAAGCTGGTCACTAAAACATTATTCTGTACTACAGTATCATATCTTACTTAACTTTTGACCTTGTTATATTCAAGCCCAACAGTAAAATCCTTTTAGTTTGAATGTATTAAGTGCTTCAAATTGGCATAAATGTGTTCCAGTGCATCATTTTCAATGTTTGACACAGGTGCATTTCAATATTGGATAGTTTACTAAGGATTTTTTTTCTATAAGATTATTTTTCTATATGCTTGCTCATTTTGACACAATTTAATATCATGCATATGAATTGTAAAGCGAAAGGTTAAACAAACAGTCTATGTTGTGTTGGCCTACATGCTGATTGCATGTAATTATCTCACTAAGTGCAGTGACCTGCTCACAAACTTTGTGTTGTCATTAATGCAAATTTGGTGCAATTTTGAAACCTGTCCAGAACATTTGTTTTTACATAAAGTGGGTTTTAATTTTAGAACAAAAAACTGAATATGCTACACCTTTTAAATATGATCATGCTAAAGATGAAGAAATTTCCTGTAGATTTTCACTGGCAAAAAAAAATACAATCAATGTGGGCCAACAGAAGTATATGCTGTATCTTATGGGATTTTCAACTACATTCTAAGAGGAAATTTTCTAGTCTCTGTGAGTCACATGGTAAATCTCACAAATCTCACAATGTGTGGAAAGGATGGAACTGGGAATGCTGTTTGGGAGTGGGTGCATTGTATCCAATAGAATTAGCATGCTGGCTAATTTTGCTAGCTTCAGAGTCTTGAGATCTTCTGCAGTCGCTCTTGACAATGATGTTTAATGTGAGGGTGTCATACTCAAATTAGGACAGTCAAAAAAAAAATTCACTGTCTGAAAAAAAAAAGCTTAGACACCAGTATGACACTCTTTGGTTTGAGTAAATGAGATAATTGAACCCAGAATAGATCTGTTAGAGCTTTACTTCATTTCCATATAACTCAAAGGGTATAACATGCATAGGTTGTTTTCTACAATAAACTGTCATTTCTATAATTTTGACCTTCTGTGTCGGCTCCATTTTTAATGTTACTATGTATGGTAACTAATTAATAATCTATGTTCACTACATAGCAGTTCGTTTCATGAATTATGCAAAATTTAACAAGCAATGAAATGAGTCGAACGACTGGAAACTGTGGTTATTAAATGGCAATGAAGGAAAAATCTGTGTAGCAACTGTTCTAGTGTCAGTATGTATATGGATATTGATTTATTGGTTTAGGCAATGCCACTGGCCACTCCCTGCACTGGCTGTGGGGTACTCTCCATTGAGATCATTAAGAATAGCCGCACCACAAGAGATCAACATTAGTTTCCACAACAGCACTGAAAGTGACCTTATGTGAATGAATTCTGCAACATACATATTTTACATACTCAATATTTGCAATTTCCAAAAGACTATAATCATGGCTATAGTTTAAAATGTGCCTGTTTAATTCAGTGTGATTAGCGGGTCAGTTTACATTTGGAGGCAAATTAGCATGCAGCCAGTTTGAAGTTCATTATAAATGGGAAAATTAAGTGTTTCATGGAGAATTGAATTAACTTTACCCTTGCTAGGTTCATTCTAAATGATCGCACCAATGTAGTGAGCTTGAAGATAATAGCATGCTGCAACATACCTACCCATAATATCAAATCTCATTCTGATAACCTTACTTTTTTTTCTAATCAACCCATTTAGAGATACTAGCACACACCTCTGGAGCTGGTGTGCCTTGAAACCAGGACCCCTGGCTCGGAGGTAGGGACACTGCCCCTGCAGCACAAGGGCCCACGATCACATTAATCAAATATATATTCTATACAAGACAGAAACAGTCAGTAGATAACAAGGTGTAGAGCTGGATGAACACAGTGGGCCAAACAGGAAAGCTGACGTTTCGGGCCTAGACCCTTCTTCAGAACTCCCCCCAACTCATCAGGTATTTAGTTTTATTTCTCTGTCCACTTGCCCCCCTCACTGAAATGATTTAGGTTCGTGACATAGCCATTTTATATATCTGGAATGTTCTAAAGAGGTACGATGCTCATTCTGTTATTCTTCCTACATTGAAAATGGCCGCAGAAGTATTTGGGATTGGTACATGATTTAGATTTAGACAAATTTAGAAGCCTGGATTTAGACAAATTTAGAAGCAAAGTATTTTTCTGAAGATGAGAAACATAAATCGTGGAGCAAATGGCAGGGATTTGCCAGAGTGGTGGTATTTTCACCGGACTAGTAATCTAAACATCCAGGCAAACTCATTCGCAAAGGAATGATCTGCTCACCAATGCTCAGTTTGGATTCTGCCAGGATCATTCAGCTCCTGATCTCATGACAGCCTTCATTCAAACATGGACAAAAGAGCTGAATTTTAGAGGCAAGGTGAGAGTGACAGCCCTTGACACCAAGACTGACTGTGGCATCAAGAAGCCCCAGCTAGATTGGAATTAGGGGGAATGCTATCTACTGGTTGGAGTCATAGAAAGGAAGATGAGTGTGGGTATTGGAGGTTAATCCTCTTCATCTCCATCAACAATTGCCTTCCCTCCTTCCTACTTGATTGGAACCACATTCACAAACATTCACTTCTACTACTACTGGTGCAGCATGGTCCACCAACCAAAGGATGTTAGAAACAAAGGTAGTAGGAACTGCTGATGCTGGAGAATCTGAGATAACAAGGTGTAGAGCTGGATGAACACAGCAGGCTGAGGAAGGGTCTCGACCTGAAACGTCAGCTTTCCTGCTCCTCTGATGCTGCTTGGCCTGCTGTGTTCGTCCAGATGTACATGATGTTAGAAACAAGGTCAGGAGCTGAGTGAACCCAAACTGAGTGCCAATGAGTAGGTTATTACGAAGCAAGTGCTGCTTGATAGAACTATTGATAGCAACTTCCATCACCTTACTGATAATCGAGAGTAAATTGATGGGCCAGTAACTGTTTTTCTTTGTGTGCAGGATATACCTGTGCAATTTCCACATAGTCAACAAAATGCCAGTGTTGTGCTGGAACAGCTTGGCCAGGGGAGTGGCAAGTTCTGGAGCACAAGTCTTCAGTACTATTGCCGGAATGTTGTCAGGGCCCATAGCCTTTGCAGTGATCACTGCCTGCAGACAGATGTTTCTTCATATCACGTGGAGTGAATCAGATTGGCTGAACGTCCGTGATGTTGGGGCAAATTGCAGCAGACCAAGATGGATCATCTGTTTCTCACATCTAGCTGAAGATTGTTGTAAATTCTTCAGTCTTATCTTTTGCAAATAATGTGCTGGGCTCCCGCATCATTGATGATTGGGGTATTTGTTCAACTGCCTCCTCCAGTGAGCTATTTAGTTGTTCCCCACCATTCAAAATGAGGTGTGGAAGGACTGCAGAGTTTAGATCTGATCCATTGGTTTGGAATTGCTTGGCCCTATCATTTGATCTTTACAATGTATGGCTACAAGTAGTCCTGTTTGTAGCTTCACCAGGTTGACACCATTTTTTTAAGTATGCCTTGTTTTTAAGTATGCTTTCATGCCCTCCCCGCACTCTCCATTGAACCAGGGTTGATTCCCTGGCTTGATGCTAATGTTAAAACGGGAGATTCAGCAGAACATGAGGTTGCAGATTGTGTTAGGAGTGCAATTCTGCTGCAGCTGATGGTTCACACATGGATGCTCATTCTTGAGTTTGTACACCACATGATGCAGGGTACCATCAACGTAAAGGCAGGACTGTTACTGAAACTCTAATGGATGGATGATCTGTGGCTGACAGATCAATGAGGATGAGATCATGTATACATTTCCCTCTTGTTGGTTCCCTCACTACCTGCTACAAAACAAGTCTAGTAGCTATGTCCTTTACGGCCTCACCAGCTCGGTCAGCACTGCCTGTAAAAGGAGATTATTGCTTGTTAACAACCTTCTTGTTCTGAGGAAGAGTAATATCAGACTGGAAACATTAATTCTGCTTCAGTCTCCTCAGATGCTCCCAGAACTGCTGAGTTTCTCCCCCATTTTTCATGATACCAGACCTTGTCAGCCCGGGCCAAGGTTGTCACTCAAGGTCAGTACTGCTTCCATAATCCAGAAGGTGCCCAACATTTTGCTGGAAGAAGATGAATAACTTTCTCTGTACTGCCATGGTATGTTCTACATTCTTCTCTCTACTACCAGACACTCACTCTGTCTCTGCTCCCACCAATGCTTGTGATCTACTTTCGCTATTGCATGCAATATCTTTCCTCCCTCACATTCAACCTCCCTGATGCCCCACACTACTAACCCTGCTTGACCTCTGCACTGCCTACTCACTCACTAGAGAGACCTCACCACCTTTCCTCACTGATGCAAACAGCTTTGCCACCCACTTTCATCTCACTCAATCCCTCCCTTTCTCTCATTCCAAGAGAAAATGTCCCAGCGATGTGGTTGACTCTTACACTGCCCTGTGGGCAATTAGGGATGGGCAATGAATGCTGCCTGGCCAGCGATGCCCTCATCCCGTGAGTAAATAAAGGATACAAATACAATAGGCAGAAGGGGCCTGGGCAGAGTGGCCAACATTAAGCTCCTCATCCCCTATAAGTAGGGGATCCTAACCCTTGCAGGAAAAGACGGGGGCTGCTCCTGCAGGGATCCTGAGACATCCGTGTGCCACTAACTGAGCAAGTGCCATTCTTCATTCCAGAGGACCTCTCACATGAATCCCACTGTTAGTGTCATTCATTGCATACCACTTAGAAATTTACAGCATAGAATGAGGCCATTCAGCCCATCATGTGCACACTAGTCAATGAAGATCTAACTACACTGATCCCATTGTCCAACTCTTGCCCCATGGGCCTGGAGACTATGGCAATGCAAAAGCAGCTCATTTAAATACAACGTAAGTGTTACAAGGGTTTATGATACAACTATCCATTCAGCTAATGAGTTCCAGGCTCCCAACACGCTCAGGCCAAACTCCTTTTATCCCTCTTTTATTGGAAAAAATGCATTCCTATCCACCCGTATCTGTGCCCCTCACAATCATATATATCCCTGTCAGGTCCCTTCTCAATCTTCGCTGCTCGTACGAAAACAACCCCAGCTTATCTAGTGTTTGCTCACTGCTCAGACCCTCCAGCCCCCTCTGGTGCAACCACATCCTTCCTATAATGTGGCAACCAGACCTAGATGCAGTGCTCAGGTTGTGACCTAACCAGTGTTTTATACAGTTCCAGCAAGACTTGCTCATGTGTTCTGTATCTCGGTGAATAAAGGCAAATATCCCACTTGCCTTCTTAACCAACTTATCAACCTGCCCTGCTACTTTCAGGGATCTGTGGATGTGTGCTGTAATGTCCCTCTGATCTTCACTACCTTCCACACAGAGTCCTATGCACAGTGTAATCCCTTGCCTTGCTAGCCCTTCCCAGGTGTAACACTTGACATTTTTCTGAATTAGATTCTATTTGCCACTGCGTTGTCCATCTGACCAGTTTTCAATAATGTGGTGACCCTGCAGTTTAAGGCCACCCTCCACTATTTACCTCCCCCCCTTTTCAATATGTCCTTCTCAAGAGCTGACAGTTTATTGGACCCTGTGGTCCTGGTGAATTTGGTGTTCGGCATCCTCTTCAAAAAGGACTCCTTCCATTCTCATGCCAGCCTTTTTGCCAACACTGAAATCCCTCGCTGCAGCACAGATATTCTGTGAGTTAGCACATTGTATGACTTCCAGTTTGGAATCAGTTTTGTATTTCATTCTTGTTGCAGAATTTCTATTGAAGGTCGCATGGTATGCATTGTGTGGGAGCATCTTAAATGTAAGGCTTGTAAGATACCGAAGCATGTATTTTGATGTCAGAATAATGAGGTGATTTTGTATATTGGCCTGACTTATGCTCTGCAATCTCCAGTACCCTTCTTTCCTTTCTCCGTCACACAATTATCTAGCTCCTCCTCACAGACATCCATGTCTCACCTCAACCATTCCTGACAGTAGCAAGCTCCATATTTGGGGTAAGGAACGCCATCGTAAGAATGATATAAAGTTGGTCTGTATTCCTTTGATTTTAAAAAATCTAATCAAAGTTCTTAAAATGACTTGTTTTCTTTTAAAAATGGTTGTGTAAATACAGAGGGACTATTGCGTCTGGTAGGGGATTCCCAACCAGGGGGCAGAATCATGAAAATAGGACAATTTCATTTAGGAATTAAATCAGGGAGTACCTTTGAAGGGTAGTGAGAATCCAAGCTTATCTCCTTCTATTTCCTAAAAGGCTGGGCCAATTTCAATTTTCAAGGGTGAGATCAATAAGCCTATGGCAGGTTAGGCCATTTTTCATTAATTGAAATGGGCATGTCTCCAGTAATGTTCAGCTACTGAACAGTGACTGCTGCAAAATTCTGCAAGTTATTACAAGGTTCCCTGACGGTTTGTGTAGTCTTTTTCATTCTTATTTCCAAACTACTTTGAACAATTTCAAGTAAGTAAAACATATTTTATCTCTCCTTCATGGTTCTCCACTTTAATAAAGGTGCCTCTGTAGAGTGTGCTAAATTGATAAAGTTGGAAAGCATCCTGTCTATGTTCTTCTGGTTGTGTCAGGAAAGCTGCAGATTGTGCAGACTTCCTGAAAAAAGCTTCAAGCACATTATATGATTCCACGAACCTTCTGCCTGACTAATGTGTGACAAGGTCTGATCATGCTGCCTGGGAGCATCTTGTAGCAAACAGATTCCAGACAATGGGCAGAAATAGTGATGTCCTTCTGGTGGAATTTGACTGTAGGTCCTTTAGCGTGCCATGATATCTCTCTCCAGTAAGATCAAGTGAACGCATAGCCTTCTGTAACAGCATTTTTCAGAAAAGTTTAGGCATCTTGGTTTGTAAGTTCTGGTAAGTCGATTTCTGCATTTAATGGGCAAACATCTTCTGTGATGACTTAGTCTAAGATCCTCCAGTCTAGTCTCTTTGATCTCCTCATTCCACTCATCTTCGCAAATTAGAAAGAGAGGAATTCCTACTGGCAACAAAAACAGAAATTGCTAGAAAAAGTCAGCAGGCCTGGCAGCATCTGTGGAAAGAAACTTTAACTCTGCTTTCTCTCCATAGATGGTGCCAGACCTGTCGATGTTTTCCAGCAATTTCGTTTTTGTTTCTGATTTCTAGCATTCACAGTCCTTTTGTATTTTTTTTAAATTCTGATTGGCAAATCCATTTTGAAAATGTTTCAGGGGTGACTAAAAGCAGCAGCAGAGCTCCTAATAAAATCTTGAAAATACATAGCAATTCCATAGACTTACACTATTTGTATAACACTAACCTTCAGTTGCAAAAGACAAAATACCCTCCTCACTGCATTATCCACCACAACGACAACTTACTGGTTTGGGGCAGAAGCTGGGGACAATGGTCCAAATGGTTCAGTCACACTGATATAGCACCATTGAAGTGCAGATTGGTGTTTTTTTTCAAAAAGAGAATGACCTTTTGGTTTGGGGGGCAATTCTGATGCTATGTCAAATGGGAATTTGGGGTGTCATTTAATACTGCCACATTTGATGCCAAATTCTGCTCTAAACCAGATGTTGATAGGACATATAAATCAAAGCCAAAATCTTCAGGTGAATATTTATAAATCAGAAAATTTACCACGTTAAGTAATTGATATTATGCGTGACACAGCGTACCATAATTGAAATTGGTAATCATTGAGATGAGTCATATCAATTTAAACTTCGTTCTCCAATGAATCTGTCAAAATTGGGAATCTTTGATCATTATTTCATGGCAGGTTACATTTATGTATGAAAAAAAAGGCATGTAAGGTCACAAAGAGGTATTGTAAACAATATCACTAAGATCTAGAGATAGTAGGAACTGCAGATACTGGAGAATCTGAGATAACAAGGTGTGGAGCTGGATACACACAGCAGGCCAAGCAGCATCACAGGAGCAGGAAGGCTGACATTTCGGGCCTAGACCCTTCTTCAGAAATGGGGGAGTGGAAGGACGTTCTGAAATAAATAGGGAGAGAGGGGGAGGCGGATAGAAGATGGATAGAGGAGAAGATAGGTGGAGAAGAGACAGACAAGTCAAAGAGGCAGGGATGGAGCCAGTAAAGGTGAGTGTAGGTGGGGAGGTAGGGAGGAGATAGGTCAGTCCAGGGAGGACGGACAGGTCAAGGGGGTAGGATGAGGTTAGTAGGTAGGAGATGGGGGTGGGGCTTGAGGTGGGAGGAGGGGATAGGTGGGAGGAAGGGCAGGTTAGGGAGGTGGGGACGAGCTGGGCTGGTTTTGGGATGCGGTAGGGGGAGGGGAGATTTTGAAGCTTGTGAAGTCCACATTGATACCATTGGGCTGCAGGGTTCCCAAGCGGAATATGAGTTGCTGTTCCTGCAACCTTCAGGTGGCATCGTTGTGGCACTGCAGGAAGCCCAGGATGGACATGTCGTCTGAGGAATGGGACGGGGAGTTGAAATGGTTCGTGACTGGGATGTGCAGTTGTTTAGTGCAAACCGAGCGTAGGTGTTCTGCAAAGCGGTCCCCAAGCCTCCACTTGGTTTCCCGATGTAGACGAGGCCACAACGCGGTGGAGGCAAAGGAATTGGGACTAGGGGATGGCATTTTTGCAGGAATGTGGGTGGGAGGAGGTGTATTCTAGATAGCTGTGGGAGTTGGTAGGCTTGAAATGGATATCGGTTTCGAGATGGTTGCCAGAGATGGAGACAGAGAGGTCCAGGAAGGAGAGAGAGGTATTGGAGATGGTCCAGGTGAACTTAAGGTTGGGGTGGAAGGTGTTGGTGAAGTGGATGAACTGTTCGAGCTCCTAGTGGGAGCACGAGGCGGCGCAGATGCAGTCATCAATGTAACGGAGGAAGAGGTGGGGTTTAGGGCCAGTGTAGGTACGGAGAACGGATTATTCCACGTAACCTACAAAGAGACAGGCATAGCTTGAGCCCATGTGGGTACCCATGGCCACCCCTTTTGTCTGTAGGAAGTGGGAGGAATTGAAAGAGAAGTTGTTGAGGGTGAGGACGAGTTCAGCTAAGTGGATGAGGGTGTCAGTGGAGGGGGACAGGTTGGGCCTGTGGGACAGGAAGAAGCAGAGGGCCTTCAGGCCATCTGTATGGGCAATGCAGGTGCATAGGGACTGGACGTCCACGGTAAAGATGAGGTGTTGGGGACCGGGGAGTTGGAAGTTCTGGAAGAGGTGGAGGGCGTGGGTGGTGTCATCGGCATAGGTAGGGAGTTCCTGGACCAACGGGGAGAAACTGGAGTCAAGATAGGTGGAGATCAGTTCGGTGGGGCAGGAGCAGGCGAAGGCAATGGGTCGACCAGGGCAGTTAGGTTTGTGGATTTTGGGAAGGAGATAGAAGCAGGCGGTGTGGGGTTGGGGAACAATGAGGTTGGAGGCTGTGGGTGGAAGGTCACCTGAGGTGATGAGGTTGTGGATGGTTTGGGAGATGATGGTTTGGTGGTCGGGGGTGGGGTCATGATCAAGGGGGCAGTCAGAGGAGGTGTTGGAGAGTTGGCGCCTGGCCTCAGCGATATAGAGGTCAGTGCGCCATACTACAACAGCGCCTCCCTTGTCCACGGGTTTTATGGTGAGGTTGGAATTGGATTTGAGGGAGCGGAGGGCGCATATTCTGTGGGGGAGAGGTTGGAGTGGGTGAGAGGGGTGGAGAGGTTGAGGCAATTGATGTCTCGATGGCAGTTGGAGATGAAGAGGTCGAGGGAGGGTAGGAGGCCCTGAGGTGGTGTCCAGGAGGAGTGGGTGTTTTGGAGGCGGGAGAAGGGGTCAGTAGAGGGAGGGTTAGGCTCACGGTTGAAGAAGTAAGTGCGGAGGCGGAGGCGGCGGAAAAACTGCTCAACGTCCAGGCGTGACCGGTATTCGTTGATGTGTGGGTGGAGGGGGACAAAGGTGAGCCCTTTACTGAGGACTGACTGTTCGTTCTCAGTAAGGTGGAGGTCTGGGGGGATGGTGAAGACTTGGCAGGGCTGGGTGCTGGTGTCTCCTCTGCAGCTGCTGGCTGTGGAGGCGATGGGCGGAGCGACGTTCGCGTCGGTGGTGGGCCGTGCGGTGTCGGCTGTGGACGGAGTTGCATTGACGTTGGCAGTGGACGGAGTTGCGTCGGTGGTGGGCGGATTTGCGTCAGTGTTGGCGGTGGGCAGAGCGGCATAAGCGGTGGGCAGAGCGGGGTAGGAGGTGGCAGCAGCGGTGACGGTAGGTGCGCCCTCAGTGTCTATGGTGTTGGACTCGGAAATGGAGGCGGTGGCATCAGCAGCGGTGTCGATGGCGTTTGCTGTCCCAGAAGTGGTGTACCCAGCAGCGGAGGATGTGACGTCATCCGTGGGGCCTCCGACAGTGGCCACATGGCCAATGGCAGCGGGCACATTGTGGGGAAGGTCCTGGGTAGGGTTGGGGTTTTGGGAGGTGGAGGAAGCCCGTTTTGGGTGGCAGGCACCAGTCAGTTTACTGTACTCATGGTTTTTAGTGTCCAATAAAGCTGAGTAGAATTGTGAGTTCAGGCTTGTGACCCTGAGAAGAATGAAAAAACAGGAGAGGTCCTTTGCAGGTCTGGGAGTAGGCTGGGATAGGCTTGATTGTAGTGCCTGGAGGTGCCGGCACATTGCTGCGAGTGGGTGTTTCAGGCGTCGCAGGGATAAACGCTTCTGAAGGATCTCAATGTTCTGAATGTAGACATTGTCACGGTTGGAGCCAAATTGGAAAGGCTTGAATGTGGACTGTAGTCAATTGGGAATGATCTGGTTCCGTTGGAGGTACTAAGAAAGGTGATGTGGCTGTCGTACCTGGTTTGCTTCAGGACTTGGTCGAGCAGTTTCAAGGCTGAACAGATTATGAGAGAGTTGCAGTGGGAGAGGGATCCGCTGAGGTTTTTCCGGAGGGAGAAGGGTAACTTCTTCAGGGTAGGCATCCTTAGAAGAGGTTTCGCAGTGGGCTTAAAATTGTTTCAGAGATAGTAGGAACTGCAGATGCTGGAGAATCTGAGATAACAAGGTGTAGAGCTGGATGAACACAGCAGGCCAAGCAGCATCAGAGGAGCGGGAAGGCTGACGTTTTGGGCCTAGACCGTTCTTCAGAAATGAGGGAGGGGAAGGGTGTGCTGAAATAAATAGGGAGAGAGGGAGAGGCGGATAGAAGATGAGTAGAGGAGAAGATAGGCGGAGAAAAGACAGACAAGTCAAAGAGGCGGGGATGGAGCCAGTAAAGGTGAGTGTAGGTGGGGATATAGGGAGGAGATAGGTTAGTCCAGGGAGGACGGACAGGTCACGGGGGCGGGATGAGGTTAGTAGGTAGGAGATGGGGGTGGGGCTTGAGGTGGGAGGAGGGGATAGGTGGAAGGAAGGGCAGGTTAGGGAGGCAGCAATGAGCTGGGCTGGTTTTGGGATGCGGTTGGGGGAGGGGAGATTATGAAGCTTGTGAAGTCCACATTGATACCATTGGGCTGCAGGGTTCCCAAGTGGAATATAAGTTGCTGTTTCTGCAACCTTCGGGTACATAAGAACATAAGAACTAGGAGCAGGAGTAGGCCATCCGGCCCTTTGAGCCTGCTCCGCCATTCAACAAGTTCGTGGCTGATCTTTTCGTGGACTCAGATCCACTTACCCACGCTCTCACTGTCTCCCTTAATTTCATTATTGTTCAAAAAAAATCTACCTTAGCTTTAAAAACGTTTACTGAAGTAGCGTCGACTACTTCACTGGGCAAGGAATTCCATAGATTAACAACCCTCTCGGTGAAGAAGTTCCTTCTCAATTCAGTCCTAAATCTGCTCCCTCTAATCTTGAGGCTATGCCCTCTTGTCCTAGCTTCACCTGCCAGAGGAAACATCCTCTCTACTTCTATCTTATCTATTCCCTTCATAATTTTATATGTTTCTATAAAATCCCCCCTCAATCTTCTGAATTCCAATGAATATAATCCCAATCTACACAGTCTCTCCTCATAAACCAACCCCCTCAACTCCGGAATCAACCTAGTGAACCTCCTTGCCACCCCCTCCAGTGCCAGTACATCCTTTCACAAGTAAGGAGACCAAAACTGCACACAGTACTCCAGGTATGGCCTCACCAGCACCTTGTACAGCTGCAACGTAACCTCTCTGCTTTTAAACTCAATCCCTTCAGCAATGAAGGACAAAATTCCATTTGCCTTCCTAATTACTTGTTGTACCTGCAGACCAACCTTCTGTGATTCATGCACAAGGACACCCAGGTCCCTCTGCATAGCAGCATGCTGCAACTTTTTACCATTCAAGTAATAATCCTTTTTACTATTACTCCTACCAAAATGTACGACTTCACATTTATTTGCATTGTATTCCATCTGCCAGACCTTTGCCCACTCAATCAATGTATCTATGTTCCTCCACAAAGTTTCACAGTGCTCTGCACACTTTGCTCTGCCACTCATCTTAGTGTCATCTGCAAACTTTGACACCCTACACATGGTCCCCAACTCCAAATCATCTATATAAATTGTAAATAATTGCGGTCCCAGCACCGATCCCTGAGGCACACCACTAGTCACTGATTGCCAGCCAGAATAGCACTCATTTATCCCCACTCTTTGCTTCCTGCTAGTCAACCAATCCTTTATCCATGCTAATACTTTACCCCTAACGCCATGTATCCTTATCTTATGCAGCAGCCTTTTGTGCGGCACCTTGTCGAAGGCCTTTTGGAAATCTAGGTACACCACATCCACTGGGTCCCCATTGTCCACCTTGCTCGTAATGTCTTCATAGAATTCCAAAAGATTTGTCAAGCATGTCCTTCATGAACCCATGCTACGTCTGCCCAATGGGACAATTTCTGTCGAGATGCCTTGCTATTTCTTCCTTGATAATAGACTCAAGCATCTTCCCCACTACAGAGGTTAACTTAACCGGTCTATAATTCCCCATCTTTTGTCTACCTCTCTTTTTAAACAGTGGCGTCACATTTGCTGTTTTCCAATCTGCTGGGACTGCCCCAGGGTCCAGCGAATTTTGGAAAATTACCACCAGTGCACCTGCTATTTCTCCCGCCATCGCTTTCAGTACCCTGGGATGCATTCCATCAGGGCCAGGAGACTTATCAATCCTTAGCTCCATTAGCTTGACCAACACCACCTCTTCCATACTAATGATTGTTTCCAGGTCCTCACCTACCTTCATCTCTTTTGTCAATTACTGGCATGTTATTAGTGTCCTCCACTGTGAAGACCGCTACAAAATACCCGTTCAATGCCTCGGCCATTTCATCATATCCCATAACTAAATTCCCCCTCTCATCCTCTAAAGGGCCAATGTTTACTTTAGCCACTCTTTTTTGTTTTATATATTATAGAAACTTTTGCTATCTGTCTTTATGTTGTGTTTACTGTCTTTATAGTGTTTACTCATGTTCTATCTTTCTTTTCTTTATAGCTCTTTTTGTGGCTTTCTGTTGACCTTTAAAGTTTTCCCAATCTTTTAGTTTCATGCTGTTTTTGGCCACTTTGTATGCCTTCTCTTTCAATTTGATAGCCTCCCATATTTCCTTAGACACCCCTGGCAGATTACCCCGTTTCTTACAGTCCTTCCTTTTCACTGGAATATACTTTTGCTGAGCACTTTGAAAAATTGCTTTGAAAGTCCTCCACTGCTCGTCAACTGTCCCACCATAAAATCTTTGTTTCCAGTCTACTTTAGCCAAGTCCTCCCTCATTCTATTGTAATCCCCCTTGTTCAAGCACAGGACCCTGGTATTGGATTTTATCTTCACACTCTCCATCTGTATTCTAAAGTCAACCATACTGTGATCACTCCTTCCAAGAGGATCCCTAACTATGAGGTCATTAATTATTCCTGTCTCATTACACAGGACCAGATCTAGGATAGCTTGCTCCCTCATCGGTTCCATTACATACTGTTCAAGAAAGGTATCACGGATACACTCAACGAACTCCTTCTCAAGGCTACCTTGACCGAGCTGGTTTGACCAATCTACACGTAGACTAAAATCCCCTATGATAATTACCGTACCATTTTTACAGGCATTAGTTATTTCTATGTTTAATGCCCGCCCCAATGTGATGTTATTATTTGGTAGCCTATAGATTACGCCTTTCAGTGACTTTTTCCTCTTGGAATTTCTAATTTCCACCCAAATGGATTCAACCTCATTCTCCATAGAACCCATGTCATCACTAGACACTGCTCTGATGTCATCCTTGAATATCACAGCTACACCACCACCCTTACCTTCCTGTCTGTCCTTCCAAATAGTCTGGTACCCCTGGATATTTAACTCCCAGTTGTGACAATCCTGTAACCAAGTCTCCGTAATGGCTACCAAATCATATTCATTCACAATGATTTGTGCCGTTAACTCATCAACGTTGTTACGAATGTTACGAGCATTCAGGTAAAGTGCCTTTATGCTAGCTTTCTTACCCTCATGATTTCCAACATCTCTAATAATATCTCCTGAGTTATCCTTCCTTTTTGCTTCTTTCATTGTCTGCCTTGAACTTCAACCCTCCTGCACACATGCTAACCTGCTGCTTACCTTTTTATTTACCATTATACTCCCTGTCGTTCTCCCTTTCCCTTCCCCCCAACCCACTAGTTTAAAGTCCTAGTGACCACCCTATTTATCCTTTTCGCTAGAACACTGGTTCCAGGTTGGTTCAAGTGGAGACCGTCCCATCGGTACAGATCCCCCCGGTTCCAAAACTGTTGCCAATGCCCCATGAAATGGAACCCGTCTTTCCCACACCACTCCCTCAGCCATGTGTTTACTTCACTAATTTTCTTATCCCTAAGCCAATTTGCACGTGGCTCGCATTGTTGTGGCACTCCAGGAGGCCCAGGATGGACATGTCGTCTGAGGAATGGGACGGGGTGTTGAAATGGTTCGTGACTGGGATGTGCAGTTGTTTAGTGCAAACCGAGCGTAGGTGTTCTGCAAAGCGGTCCCCAAGCCTCCGTTTGGTTTCCCTGATGTAGAGGAGGCCACGACAGGAACAGCGGATTCAGTATACCACACTAGCAGATGTGCAGGTCAACATCTGCTTGATGTGGAAAGTCTTCTTGGGGTCTGGTGTGGTGAGGGTGTAGGGGCAGGTATAGCACTTCCTGCGGTTGCAGGGAAAAGTGCCGGGTGTGGTGGGGCTGGAGGGGAGTATGGAGCAGACAAGCAAGTCCTGGAGAGAGTGGTCCCTCCGGAAAGCAGATAAGGGTGGGGAGGGAAAGATGTCTTTGGTGGTGGGGTCAGATTGCAGATGAAGAAAGTGTTGGAGGATGATGCATTGGATCCGGACGTTGGTGGGGTGTTAGGTGAGGACAAGGCGGATTCTGTTTTGGTTGTTATTGCGGGGAGGGGGTGTGAGGGATGAGTTGTGGGAAATGTAGGAGGCACGATCGAGGGTGTTCTCGGCCACTGAAGGGGGCAAGTTGCGGTCCTTGAAAAAAGAGGACATCTGAGATGTTTGATGAACACTTAATGCAATTTTTCGGTGGCTATAGATATGATATGGGCTCTAATGTTCAACTGTTCATTACCTTTAATAGAGTTTTTGTGTGAATGGATAATTTTCAGTCAAGCAGTAAATTGGACTCTAAGGCATTATCATATAGGAAATAAAGGCTAGAAAGTACGACTCATTTGGATGGTACTTAACTGTCAACAATGGGAACATCCTGTGTGGGAGATTTTTCGATACACCTCATCAAAGTGTCATTCTGCATCAATGTCATACAAATGATTAAATGCAGCAACCTGTATCTGTCTCATGGATTTTCTGTCCACTTTGAATCTGTGTTTGGTATCCCATTGGTGCTGGTGCAGCTGCTGTGAGTCATTTCTTCATTAGCGTTTGCACAACTGTTTGTGTGGCCTGGAAATTGCAGATCTGTCAACAGCCTGAGGGCCCCAGAAGATCTGGCACAACACCAAGAAGAATTGGGCATTTGCTGCCGTATTAAAATCCTTACAAATCAATAAGGTTAACATTTTGGTGGTTGAAGGCCAACAATATGTACCTGCAATGGGCCCTTCTTTCCCGCGTTTCACAGAAATACAACCTTGCAGTAAAAACATGAGGTGGGCTTTCGTCAATGGCATACCATTCTTGTTGGCAGAAGCTGAAGTGGGCACACTTCTTTCACGTTCGGATCAGCCGTACACATCATTTGTATAAAAATGTAAAGAGTCAATGGCAGGCACGTAAAATGCCTGCAACAATGTGGGGATGAGCTTCTATTGGAGGATCCTGCCATCAGCTGATGGTTTGGTCGGTACGGATGAATCACAAAGGAATTACCCAACAAACAGGGAGGCTTGGAATCAGGTTTTAGCATCAAAGTGGAGAGAGACGACAGAGTGCTGCAGTACAGAGGGACCCGGCTGACCCTGTTCATGATTACAAAATGGCAGCATGTACGCATAGCATGTAATTAGCAAGGTGAAGGGAGTCAAATGTAGATAAATGTTATTAAAGATGCACAAGGCCTTTGTGAGACTGCATCAGGAGCATTGTGTGCAAGTATCATCTCGTAAGGAGAATTTTACTTTGTATTGGAAATCACTCAAAGGGGGTTGCGGTTCATTTCCTGGGATGAAGAGGTTCAGCAGTTTTGGAATTCAGAGGTGATCTCATCGAGATATCAATTCTGAAGGACAGCTTGTCAGCGTATACACTGAGTAGATGCTTTCCCTCTGGAGGAATCTAGGACTAAGGAGCACAGTTTAAAAATAAAGGTCATTCATTTAAGGTAAGTATTCGAGTTGGCTCTGAGACCTTTTAAGCTTTCAGCACATTGGTGAGTGAATGGGTCAGTGAATGTGTAATTATTAGGGTGGTGAAGTAAGTGAGTAAGTTGTTAGAGTGGGAGGTGTAAGTGGGTGAGTAGTTAAGATGACAGTATGGTAGGGTGGCAGTTTGGCAGAGTGGAAGAGTGGTGGATGGATAGGGTGGAAAGGTGGAAGCTGGCTAGGGTAAGAGATGAGTCAGATGCTAAGAGTGATGAGGGTGCAATGTGGCAGAATGGCAGGCGAGTGCTATGGAAGGTTGGAAGGTGGCTAGGTTGGCACATAGCCAGATGGGTTGGCGGAACATTGGGCAAGTAATTTGGGAGCTAGCCCTATAAGATTGGGATAGTTTGCCATATTGAGAGCTGGTCTAGAATGGGTGGCTGTGGTCAGGGGTGTTGGATGTAAGGCTAGTCAGGTTGGGCTGTGGGAATGGGAGGCAGGGTGTCGGGGTGTGGTTGAAGGAGTCGAAGTGGAGTTGGGTAGTGATAGACAGCGAGATCAGATCAAGGAGGAGTCGAGGGTCATGGGAATGGGATGATTCAGGGATGGAGATGTACTGTACAGGTCTCAGGAGCCAGTCCAGGAGTTTTCTCTCTCACGTCTCCCAGTTTACTGTTCAGAAAAATAAATCAGAACTATCCAAAGTGTCTGACTCGAACTCAGAGTTCCCATGCCTTAAGGTGCACCTCCAGCAGTCATTCCAAGTTTATTATCAGCCTTGGATCAGATATGGATCTGGTTTCCCATGGTCCTGTGTCTTGGCTGTCACAGTCTCCACTACCTGCCCAGGCTTAACTGTACTTCTCTCCCTTCAGATCAAAACTATGTAGAAACAGGTACTCACCCCATGGAGTTCCTCTGGATTTCTGCCTGTTCCATTGCTCACCAAACCTTTAACCTTTGCACCTTCTAAATACAATCTTAACCTAGAAGGACAAGGGCAGCAGCTACATGGTAACCCCACCCACAAGTTCTCTCCGCACCCTACCACCCCTCCTCAACCAGGATTTTCACTATCCTGATTTGAAACTATATCACCGTTCCTTCACTGTCACTAAGTCAGAATGCCAGAACTCCATCTCTAACAGCAGCATTGTGGCTGTCCCTACACCAAAACTGCAGCGGTTCGAGAAGGCAGCTCACCACCACCTTCTCCAGAGCAATGACGGTATGAGCAATAAATGCTGGCCTGGCGAGCAATACTCACATCCCACGAATGAATAAATGAAAAATTCTTATCCATTTTCTTTTCAGCATTATTCCTTTAAGTAATTTAATCTCTCCACCCTATTCCAGGCTTCCTTTATTTGCTCATTGCTATCCTCCTGGCTCCCTCTCCATCCTTGTCACTGTGCTTGCTTATGTGCTTATGACAGAAGGAGACTGCCTTTCTTTCCACCTCTCCTGTTCATAACAAGGGTTGAGTTTTATTTTTCTTTCTTACTTCCATTTGCTTTTCAGAAATAGTGGTGTGATTCTCTAAACCCTGATTGTGAAAGCGAAATTCAAATTACCAACAGTTATTTCTTTAGTAGGGTTAACACAAAGAAAAGTTTATTAACTGTCATTGAAAACTGGGAAATTGTTCACAACACATGGTCATTGTCTATCTCTTTGACACACACACACACTTACAGATATTTGCATCCAGCAAAAGAAAGAAAAGATAAAGGATAGAAGTTAGGAATCATTTAAAAATATAGATATCAAAATTAGTTCATGTGAGTTACAGAGATCAGTATGTCAATGCCCAGTTGAAGTTCTTTTGACAGTGCACAACACTCACGTTGCTCAGAGCTCAGATTCAGTTGAATTGCTGGTGAAGTTTAAGATGATTAAGGAATGACCTGATTAAAGTTTTCAAGATATTAACAGGAAAAGACAGGGTGGGTAAAGATAAACTGTTTTCACTGGTTGGCAATTCTAAATTTAGGGGCATAGCCTGAGAATTAGGGCCAGACTGTTCAGAGGCAAGGCTCGGAAGCACTTCTAGACTCAAAGGGTGTTGGATGTAGGATCAGTTATTAATTTTAAAACTGAGATAGATAAATTTTTGCTAAGCAAGAGATGTGGGCCAAAGGCAGGAAAATGGAGTAGAACGTAAAACTGTACAGCACAGGAACGAGCCCTTCAAAGCACAATGTTGTGCCGAACATGATGCCAAATTAAACTGATACCTTCTGCCTGCACTTGGTCCATTTCCCTCCGTTCCTTGTATATTCATGCACTTGCTAAAAGTCCCTTAAATGTCCCATCGTATTTGCCTCCACCATTACCCCTTGCAGCACATTCCAGACTCTCACCACTCTCTGTGAAAAAATTTTGTCCCTCACATCTCCTTTGAACTTTCTCCCTCTCACCTTAAATGCATGCCCCCTAGTATTAGACATTTCAACTTTGGGTAGAAGATTCTGACCATCAACCCGATCTATGCATCACATAATTTTATCGACTTCTGTTAGGTCTCCACTCAGCGTCCACTGCTCCAGGGAAAACAAACCAAGTTTTCTAGCCTCTCCTTATAGTTCATACCATCTAATCCAGTCAGCAGACTGATAAGCTTCTTCTGGACCCTATCCAATGCGTCTACATCCTTCCTGTAATGTGGCAACCAGAATTGAATGCAGTATTCTGAATGCAGCCTAACCAAAGTCTTGTAAAACTGCAATAAGACATCCTGATTCTTGTACTCAATTCTCTGACCAATAAAGGTATGCATGCCATATGCCTTCTTTACCACCTTATCTACTTGTGTGGTCACTTTCAGGGAGCCTGGACTTGAACCCCAAGATCCATCTGTATATCAATGCTGTTCAGGGCCCTGCCACTAACTACTTTCCCTTAACATTTGATCTCCCAAAGTGCAGCACCTCACATTTACACACATTAAACTCCACCTGCCATTTCTCCACCCATACCTGCAACTGACCAATATCCTGCTGTATCCTTTGGTAACCTTCTACACAATCCACAACTCCACTGATCTTTGTATTGTCTGCAAACTTACTAACCCACCAATCTACATTTTTATCCAAGTCATTTATAGATCACAAACTGCAGAGGTCCTAGTACAGATCCCTGAGGAATACCACTGGTCACAGATCTCCAGCCAGAAAAATGCTCTTCCTTCTATGAGCAAGCCAATTCTGAATCCACACGGCCAAGTCACTGTGGATCCCATGCATCTTAATATTCTGGATGAGCCCACCATGAGGGACCTTGTTGAAAGCCTTACCAAAATCCATGTAGGCAATATCCACTGCTCTACCCTCACCGATCACCTTTGTCACCTCCTCAAAAAATTCAAGCAAGTTAGTAAGACATGACTGGCCCTACCCAAAGCCACTCTGACTGCCCCTAATTAGGCCTTGCATTTCTAGGTGTGTGTAAACCCTATCCCTAGGAATTCTCTCCAATAGCTTCCCAACCACTGGTGTGAGACTCACCGGTCCATAGTTTCCTGGATTATCCCTATTTCCCTTCCTGAACAGAGGAACAACATTAGCTACTCGCCAGTCACTGGGGACCTCTCCAAAGGCTGGTGAGAATACAAAGATTTTGGTCAAGGCCCCAGCAATCTCCTCTCTTGCCTCTCTTAATAATCTGGGGTAGATACCATCAGACACTGGGGATTTATCCACCTTAATGGGGCACTTTGTCACCTTAATGAAATTCAAAATCTTTAGAACATAGAACAATACAGTGCAGAACAGGCCCTTTGGCCCTCAATGTTGCGCCGACCTGTGAACTAATCTAAGCCCACCCCCTACACTATCCCATCATCATCCATATGCTTATCCAAGGACTGTTTAAATGCCCCTAATGTGGCTGAGTTAACTACATTGGCAGGCAGAGCATTCCACGCTCTTACCACTCTCTGAGTAAAGAACCTGCCTCTGACATCTGTCTTAAATCTATCACCCCTCAATTTGCAGCTATGCCCCCTTGTACTAGCCGACGTCATCATCCTAGGAAAAAGACTCTCACTGTCCACCCGATCTAATCCTCTGATCATTTTGTATGTCTCTATTAAATCCCTTCTTAGCCGCCTCCTCTCCAATGAGAACAGACCCAAGTCCCTCAGCCTTTACATGACAGTTTTTAATTATCGGTTCATCCACATCCAATACTAGGTCACCTCCATTAGGAAAGACTTTTGAAGTAATTTTACTTTCAATCCATTTAGTTGCTCACTGTCAAGGTGAATTTGAACAAGCTGCTTTATCCTCAGATTAGTACAGGCAGCAGATTACAAAGATTTGCGTGTTTTATGCATCAGTATAATGAGACATCCCCAAATTTATTCAAACACCTAATTTTTGGTTGTATTACACGGCACTATTTATCGAAGTGCAGGGAAGTTATCCTGGTATCCTCTTGGCTAGCATTTCTCCTTCAACTCAAACAGATTACCTGGTCATTTGTCACAGTTTGTGAAACCTTGCTGTGTGCCCATTGCCTATCTCATTTCTTTATATTACAGCAGTGATTACATTTAATTGTGAAGCATTTTGCAATGTTCCGAGGTTGTAAAAGCTGGTATATTATAGCAAGTCCTTTTCTTTTGCTCTGTCTTGTAATCTCAGTCCAATTCTGAACTGACAAAGAAATATTTTATGGATGCAATTAGACTTAGTTCTAATACTCAATACCCTTCAAGCAACTCATTAAAAAGAGTTTACATTTTCCAGAAAGTAAATAATATTATGCAATAATAAATGAATTGGCAAGGCAAGTAAGTTATGGAAATAATTCCCACTCATAGACATGTCTAATAAAACTGAAGGTTGCCTGTGATTATATCTTTCAAACGAATATTATTTATCCTGAATATGCTATTTTCTATTCACTTATTTATTGTATTAACCATTCTGTCTCGCACAGCTTACACCCACAAAGGTTCTGGTGATACTTACCTCATATTTAGACCACAATTTGACAGTGTAACGAGAGTAATGTTTTTGATCCCTGCTGTTAGTTTCCAAAGGTTACAGCATATATTAGTCTTATCACATAACAAATGCATTGTGAGCGATTTTAAAGCAATAGAACAGCTTATAAGGTAAAGAAAAATTACACTATGACATGTACAATAATCCCAACCACTTCCAATTTTACAGACAGCTATTAGTTATACAGAAACTTCAATTAGCTTATATGCTGCAAATAATTGCTCATAAGTATTAACTCGTTTATTCGTACAACTTAACTCTTGACCTTAAACTAGTTTCAACTGTTTTAAGATGATTGTATGAGTCAGTCTCCTGAAAGGAGAAATTTACAATTATATTGTCCTCTGGTCATTTTAAGGTGATTCACAGGTGGCAGTTGTGAAACATCGCTGTCAGAGGATGATGGGAAATCAAGTGACATCATCTGTTATCAGAAAGAGAGGAAACATCATTACTCGGGAGTAATTTAATTAAATCCGCACTAAACAGAACAGACAGTAGGAAATTGATTAAGGAGAAAGAAAAATAAGTCTCAAAGGATCTGACAGATGTAAATTGGTAAAGTAAAAGTCAGCTGCACGTTTTGATGAAACGGCTCGATAGATATTAATTTTCAGGCACAAGTGGCTGCAATTTGTGAAATATCCAGGCCTGTTCAAATTGGGGTGGGTGACATGCAAAATTCATTGAGGACTAGTCAGTCTGGTCCTGGCCCAGCCAGACTAGTCAGGATTAGGAGCCAATGCACCAGGCACCTCGTGGTCTTCCCTCTTTAGAAGATGGTCACAGAATTTAAGTTTGTAGCAATCCTGTGGCACGGCGTAGGTCCCTAGCTCTGGACCAGAAGGCCCAGGCCTGTTCCAGAGGTGTACCATTAAATATCTGAATAGATTCATTAAAGTTTTCTACCGCTGTGGTCAGGTTACCTTTTATTGTACTTCCCCTTCCACTGCGGTGGCCTGGCTGCTGAAATCAATTTTAAATATGAAGAATAAAGAGTTGAAAAGAGGACATCCGAAAACTGAGTTTTTTCTCTCTCAGTTACTGGATTTGCAAGCTGCTGCTACATCTGGGCTGAAGGCGGAACCCTGTCTGTCTATGAATTCATTCTTTTCGGCAAAACCAGTGCCACGTGACTGCCCGCCACACTGGGTTGGGTTTTGACCCTGATGTCAGGGTCCCTACACAGGAGCAAAACCCCATCTCAATGTCTCATCAGTCCGAAAAAAACATTTGTTATAAAGCTTCACCAGAGCTCATTCCTCTGGAAAATAGCCAATTGACTAATGAATAAAGTGTGAGACTTTGAGTGCCACAATTACTGAGGTAAATTTGTTCAGTAAAACAGCAGGATAGACCAAAAAGCAGTTTGGCACTGACAGATGAGGCCTTCAAGTGGAGGAGGCAGCAGGAAATGGGGAGCACATAAACACTGAGACACACATTGCAAGGTGGACAATAAGTTTAAAAGAAGGCCGATGTGGCAAGAACTAATCAAATTCTTTTTGCCACACACTTAATGCACACTGGAGAAGGGAGGGGAAAGAGAAGCAGAAAGATAGGTGATGAATATTAATACAATTGACATTAACATGCCATGAACAAACTCACAGATGTGCAAGGTCTCTTAAGTGGAGTCCTTGTGCAGAAGTTAACAAGACAACTGTTCCCTAGAGAGCACAAAGTGAACAGGCAACACATGATAAGATTAACTGTGACTGCATCTTATGTAAGTAATGCTAAAAAGATTGCAGCAGGCCAGATAGGGTTCACAATCTGGTAGCAATACTAGACTAACAATGTCACTTTAGGCTGTAATTTCTTAGAAGCAAAGCTTGAAGGGTGATGGTAATTGACCTTCGTTGTGTGAAATGTAAAGAGAGTAGAAGACATGTCGCATGCGAACACTGCATCTTGAACACTGCAGACTCTTCTTAAGACAAAACTGGACTGTTTGCTCATTTAATTTAAGGCTATGTACCTTACTGGCATTTGCTTCTCATCACTAACTACCCCTGAGAAGATTGTGGCAATTCACCTTTTAAATCCTTTCTATTTTTGTAATATAGGTACCTAGTAATATTTAGGGGAGGATCCCAGGATTTTGACCCTATTGAACTGAGAAGTTGTAAATTGGAAAGAAGCCCAATGAAGTGACAGATCTCCCCCCTCCAAAAGAAGCAGGCATCATAGACAGACTGACTACAGAAGACATGCGTTAAAAAAGCAGGAGAGGTACAAGTATTGTTTTACCATTTTGCATCTGTTATAATTATTATTGAGTGAAAATTATCACCTAGAATGCATAGGATTCAGTAGCAGCATTCAGTTTTCCAATATCCGTCTGCTAAGTGCATGAATGATAAAAACAGTGTATTAAAAGGGCCTAAGAATCCAAAGTCAATCTGCCAACATTCTCCAGCATGGGGGCCTGAAGCCTGCATAGCACCAGAGATAGTGGCCTCTGTCTAGATGACCAGTCAGGACCTGGGAGACTGAACACACAACGAATGCACCGAACCTCAATGCAACTGGGCAACAAGAGGAACCACTAATTGCTTTTTGTTAGCTTTTATTGTTGGCATATTGGTGACTGCTTTGAAGCATTTGAAGGCCATTAGGCTGTTACACCATAAGAAATAGGAACAGGAGTAGGATGTTTGGTTACTCAGGCCTCTCCGCCATTCAATAGGACCATGGCTAATTGACATTACTCACATCCACTTTCCTACATTTTCCCTTTAATGCTAGATTCCCTTACAGATCAAGAACTATCTATCTCAGCCTTAAATATACACAAGGATTCTGCCCCCGGAGCTCTCTGTGGCAAGGAATTCCACATAGAACAATGATGAGATGCTGAGCTAGACTGAGCACTGGTGAAAAAGTAGCATTGACCTAGACTAGATCTTAAGATGGTATGTGGCTTGGTGCTTAAACAGGGATAGATGCGTAAATGTGGACTTGCATTTTTAATGAAATGTCAGCCAAGTGATTTAAGTGCCCTGCCAAGCAGCAATTCCGGACTACCTATGCTTGACTGGGTACATGGTTGGAATTCAAAACTGCCACTGGGACAAGGCAGTGCCAAGAACATCCACTCAAGGTGAGTAAGAGAATAGGACAAGTGAGGCAACATTTGGGCATTGTGCATTGTTAATGATGTGAGTTTGGGTTGAGTTTAGCTCATGTGAAAACCCACTAGATCTGATGAGGGAAGGCCTTTCCGAAACTCACCAAAAATTTCCAATAAGATTCAGCCCACAGTTATTCAGAGTGGCAGGGAATTGGAGATGTTGCTCCACAAGATCAATGCTGAAACCACTGCTGTTTGCAATGTAAGCTTTGGAGTTATCGATGTGATGGTCTTGAGGTATTATTACTAGACCTATTAATCCAGAGACCCAGGCCTTGCTCTGAGGACCCAGGTTCAAATCCTGCCATAGTAGATGATGGAATTTGAAATCAATTTTTTAAACCAAAAAATCTGGAATTAAAGCTCTAATGATGAATTGTCAGGAATAGCCAGTCTGATTCATTAAGGCCTTTAGCATAGGAAACTGCCATTCTTACCTGGTTTGGCACCCATATGGTTGACTCTTAACTACCCTTTGGGGCAGTTAGAGATGGGCAATAAATGATGGCCTATCAGCAATACCAATATCCCATGAATGAATTAAAGAAAAACACATATTTTCCCATATTTTAGCTAAGTAGTTTCACGGGGATTTACATGGAGTCATTTTGCCTGTGAGCCCTGATGACTTTTCTCACACAGTTGTCCCTTGCTCACTTCATTGATTATGTACCCCATCTCCATGGTGATGCTCTCACACAATCTTGTGCTCAACGGTGGTGGAAGTGATTGTCAGTGCCAAGATCTAACAATGCTCACAGTGCGAGCACTATATTTAAACTCCATCTGTGCACTATTTCAAACATTGCCACCTAGGTCAGTGCAATGCCCATGGTCTGGAGGAACATGCAGCAATGCCACAACAAGATTAATGACCCTATGCATTCCATCAGGGTAAGTGCCATCATCTTCTTGCTGTTATCTCACACTCATTCTAACTCTGCCTAGTGCCCAATGCCCATGAACACTTAACATGTACTACTCTCAATATTGTATGGGGAACATCTAAGGGATTTTGGTCTCTTAGATTTTCAGGCAGCATGGCAGTGTGCTTGCCACTGTATGCCTCTGCTACATTTGACATAGCATCATGTTCACCTCCTCGACTGATACATTGATGGCAAACGTAACAAGCTCCTGTGAGTGTACAAGTTCTGAAGGAAATGGCACGGCAAAGTAGAGATGCAGTGAGCATCCAAAAACCTGCAAGGTGAGTGAGTGCTAAGAAACCAAGCAAGGAGCCTTTGGATCATCCTGTTCCAATGCAGGAGATGAATACCTGACACTGTGCACAAAGCGGCCTGGTAGCAGCATTACTAGTAGCAGCAATTAGGGAATGCCAATGGCCTAGTGGTATTATTGTTAGACTATTAATGCAGAGATCCAAATAACATCTGAAGACACAAGTTCAAATCCTGCCTTGGTAGATTGTGGAATTTGAATTCAATAAAAATCTGGGATTAGGAGTCAAATGATGACCACGAAAGCATTATTGATTGTTGGGGGAAGACAAAGAACCATCTGATTCATTAATGCCCTTTGTCTACAGGAATAGTGCCAGAATACTGGAGGATAACAAATGTTGTCCCCTTGTTCAAGAAGGGGAGTAGAGACAACCCTGGTAATTGTAGACCAGTGAGCCTTACTTCGGTTGTGGGTAAAGTCTTGGAAAGGATTATAAGAGATAGGATTTATAATCATAGAAAGGAATAATTTGATTAGGGATAGTCAACACGGTTTTGTGAAGGGAAGGTCGTGCCTCACAAACTTTATTAAGTTCTTTGAGAAGGTGACTAAACAGATGAATGAGGGTAAAGCAGTTGGTGTGGTGTATATGGATGTTAGTAAAGCATTTGATAAGGTTCCCCACGGTAGGCTATTGTAGAAAATTCGGAGACATGGGATTGAGGGTGATTTAGCAGTTTGGATCAGAAATTGGCGAGCTAGAAGAAGACAGAGGGTGGTGATTGTTGGGAAATATTCATCCTGGAGTTCAGTTACTAGTGGTGTACTGCAAGGATCTGTTTTGGGGCCACTGCTGTTTGTCATTTTTATAAATGACCTGGATGAGGGCAAGGATGGGTTAGTATATTTGTGGATGACACTAAAGTCGGTGGAGTTGTGGATAGTGCGGAAGGATGTTGCAGGTTACAGAGGGACATAGATAAGCTGCAGAGCTGGGCTGAGAGGTGGCAAATGGAGTTTAATGCAGAAAAGTGTGAGGTGATTCACTTTGGAAGGAGTAACAGGAATACAGAGTACTGGGCTAATGGTAAGATTCTTGGTAGTGTGGACGAGCAGAGAGATCTTGGTGTCCATGTGCATAGATACCTAAAAGTTGCCACCCAGGTTGATAGGGTTGCTAAGAAGGCGTACGGTGTGCTAGGTTTTATTGATAGAGGGATTGAGTTTCGGATCCGTGAGGTCATGTTGCAGCTGTAGAAAACTCATATTGCGTATTGCGTGCAGTTCTGGTCGCCGCATTATAGGAAGGATGTGGAAGCATTGGAAAGGGTGCAGAGGAGATTTACCAGGATGTTGCCTGGTATGGAGGGAAGGTCTTATGAGGAAAGGCTGAGGGACTTGAGGCTGTTTTCGTTAGAGAGAAGAAGGTTAAGAGGTGACTTAATAGAGACATACAACTTGATCAGTGGATTAGTTAGGGTGGACTGTGAGAGCCTTTTTCCTCGGATGGTGACGGCTAGCACGAGGGGACATAGCTTTAAATTGAAGGGTGATAGATATAGGACAGATGTCAGAGGTAGATTCTTTACTCAGAGAGTAGTAAGGGCATGGAATGCCTTGCCTGCAGCAGTAGCAGACTCGCCAACTTTAAGGGCATTTAAGTGGTTGTTGGATAAACATATGGATGATAATGGAATAGTGTAGGTTAGATGGGGCTTCAGATTGGTTTCACAGGTTGGCGCAACGTCGAGAGCCGAAGGGCCTGTACTGCTTTGTAATGTTCTATGTTCTATGGGAAGGAAACAGTTGGACTATATATAACTGCAGATGCCCTCTGCCTGAAAATCTGAGACCAAAATCCTTCAGATGCTCCCCATGCAATATTGAGGGTAGTATATGTTAAGTGTTCGTGGGCGTTGGGCACAAGGCAGAATTAGAATGAGTGTGAAGTAATAGGTAATAAATGCTAGTCCAGCCAACAATTCCCACATCCCTCGAATGAATAAAAATAAATATAAGGTGTCAGTGGGTTCCAACACACGATATCAAAGTGCTGCACTGGACTCACCAAGTGAGTCAGTGATGTGACATGATGATGTGTGGAGGCTAGACAGATGGTGCAGGCAGATGCTACCCATGGAACATGGCCTGAGAGAACCAAAACTATTCACAGCATTCCAGTTATGGTCTGACTAGTGCTTTGTAGTTTCAGCAAGACTCCTCTATTTTTACACTCCATTCCTTTTGAAATAAAGGCCACATCCATTTGACTTTCCTATTACCTGCTGAACTTGAACTTGTTAACATGTTGTGATTCATGTTTCAAGACTCCCAAGTCCTTCTGTGCTGCAGCTTTCTGCAGTCTCTCTCTAATTAAATAATATTCAGCTCCTCTATTCTTCCTGCTAAAGTGTATAACCTTACTTTTTCCCATATTGTATTCCATCTTCCAAGTTTTTGCCCACTCAATATGTCTATGGCCCTCTGTAGACTCTTTGTGTCTTGCGCTGTGACTCTTATTACTTGCCTTGCCACCTATTTTTGGGTCATCTACTAACATGATGGTAAAACATTCACTTTTGTTATCCTTATCATTAAAATATATTGTAAAAATTGTGGGCCTTGCATTGACCCTTTTGGCAATCCCCTCAATATACAGATTGCCAACTTGAAAATACCCAGTTTATCCCAACTCTGTTTTCTATTCGGTAGCCTATTCTCTATTCATTCTAATATTATCACCTTCAACATCATAGGCTGTTATCTTATTAAATAGCCTAACTTGTGGTCACTTTTAAATGCCTTCTGAATATCCAAATATATTACATCCACTGATTGCCCCTCGTCTATCATACTTCTTGTTCCCCTCAAAATTCTAGTGAATTTGTCAGGCATGATTTCCCCTTCTTGAAGCCATGCTAACTCTTTTCAATTATATTTGGTATGTCTAAATGCTCTGCTATTACATCCTTTACAATAGACGCTAATATTTTCCCAATTTCAGATGTCAAGCTAATTGGTATATAGTTACCTGTTTTTATTTCACTCCTTTTTAAATAAGGAATTTACATTGAGAGTTTCTCTTGTGACTAACTAGCGGCTACCCATATAAAATAGTCACCAAGGAATCCAAATGGAAATTCAGAAAAAAAAATCTTTAACCACAACTGTGAGATTGTGGAATGTGCTGCCATGGGGAATGATTGGTACAGGTAGTATAGATACATTTTAAGAAGTAAAATGTGAGGCTGAAGGGAATAGCTTATAGATAATCTGGTGATAGAATATGAGAAAGATGGAGTGAGGTTCAGTTGGAGCACAAACACTAGCATGGATGATTTGGGCTGAATGGCCTATCTGTAAGTGGTTTATCATACGTAATCCTCGTCCTCCAGCCAACCAGCACAAGGTACCATTACTTAAGGCAATATAGAAACATAAATGTTCAGTGGAAGTGGAAATGAAATTGAACTAGTTATCAAGGAGTACTGAAATAATTCTACTCACAATGTTAACATAGCATGAAAATGATTGCAATACAATGTAATTTATGAAGTACATATCTTACTTGTGCACCTAGCTATTTTCATTTTGGAATTCAACTTTTATAAATCAATCTTTTATGAATAGACATATATGAAAGGTTCATTGCCTAAATTACTGAATATAATCATACTGAAATTTGAGGTTCAAGCCCGCAACACAATTATAGAATATAGCAATATAACTGTAGTATAGAATTGAACAGAATTAGTGTTCAAGTTCGAGCCCTCAATGACAATAAATATAAAACTAATGCATGCTAATTTATTGGTAAAATGCAATTTTAGACTGAATTGCCAAACTCCTCATTATCATATTTTTAAAATCATTCTTTTCAGAATCTGTGCTGAGCATGATTGTATAGATGTTCTTCAAGTTTATTCAAGAAAACTGAATTAGTTATTTTACAGCAGGTAGAAATAAAACCTCTTGATCTATAGTTGCCAATGCCTGTTGAAATAGATATATTTGTATTTCCTTATTTACTCAGTTTATAGAAATACTTGAATGCCAAAGCTTAGGAAGTGCATGTTGTTCATATCTTCCTTTATAAATACTTCAATGAAGTAACTATTCACATTATCCATGACATTGAGTCCTTGCATGGTTGTCATTAATTTTCTGACAGTCCTCTTGCTGTTGTAGTGCTGGGGATTTTTGATTTTTTACTGTCTTTTTAAATCACTTGTGGGACATGGGCATTGCTGGCTGGCCAGCATTTATCACCTGTTCCTAGCTGCCTTTGAGAAGGTGGTGGTGAGCTGTCTTCTTGACATGCTGCAGATCAAATGCTGTAGGTTGACCCACAATTCCCTTTATAGAGGAAATTCCAAGGTTTTGAACCTGTGACAATGAAGGAATGGCAATATATTTCCAAGTCAGGATGGTGAGAGGCTTGGAGGGGAACTTGCAGGAAGTGGTGTTCCCATGTTTCTGCTGCTCTTATCCTTCTAGATGTTAGTGTTTTATGGGTCTGGAAGGTGCTGTCTAATGAACAGTAGTGAATTTCTACAGAGCATCTTATGGATAGCGCACACTGCTGCTACTGTGTGTCATTGGTGAAGGGAATGGATGCTTGTGGATATAATGGCAATCAAGCCGGCTGCTTTGTCCTGGATGGTGTCAAGCTTCTTGCGTGTTGTTGGGGCTGCACCCATCAGGCAAGTGGGGAGTATTCTATCACACTCATGACTTGTGCTTTGTAGCTGGTGGGCAGGCTTCAGGGAGTCAGAAGGTGAGTTACTTGCCGCAGTATTCCTAGCTTCTGGCCTGCTCCTGTAGCCATTGTTTTTATGTGGCGAGCCCAGTTGAATTTCTGACCATTAGTAACCCCCAGGATATTGGTAGTGAGGGTTTAGTGATGGTAACACCACTGAATGTCAAGAAATCATGGTTACATTGTCTCTTATTGGAGATGGTCATAGCCTGGCATTTGTGTGGCACAAATGTTACCTGCCACTTGTCAACCCAGGCCTGGATGTTGTCCAGATTTTGATGCATATGAACATGGACTGTTTCAGTAACTGAGGAGTTGCAAATGGTGCCGAACATTGTGCAATCATCAGTGAACATCCCCACTTCTGACATTATGGTGGAGGGAAGATCATTGATGAAACAGCTAAAGATGGTTGTGCCCGGGATACTATCCTGATGAACTCCTGCAGAGATGTCCTGGGGCTGAGATTACTGACCTACATCAACTACAACCATCTTTCTATGTGCCAGGTATAACTCCAACCAGCACAGAGTTTGCCCCCGATGCCCATTGATGCCACACTCAGTCAAATGCAGCCCTGATGTCAAGGGCTGTCATTCTCACCTCAAGTGGCCCTGGCAGAACCCAAACTGGGCGTCACTGAGCAGGTAATTGCTGAGCAGGTACTCAGATTCTCCAGCATCTGCAGTTCCTACTAACTCTGTTTCTGCTATTGTTTGTTCTGTAACCTCAGTCGATGCCATGTGGTCCGTCCGGTTTCACTTCTTAGTTGAGATTTAGTAACAATTGGTATAACTGAGTAGCTGGCAAGACTATTTCAGAAGGCAGTGAGAGACAATTGTGGATCTGGAGTCAACCAAATGAGAATGGCAGATTTCCTTCCCTGAAGGACTTTAGTGAACCAGATGGTTTTTTTGCTGCAGCAGCAATGGTTTCATAGTCATCAGTAGATTCTTAATTCCAGATTTTTAAAATTTATTTCAAATTCCGCCATCTGCCATGGTACGATTCCCTAGAACATTAGCTGAGTTTCTGGATTAATAGTCTAGCGATAACGCCACAAAACCTTTGCCTCTCCAAATGCATAACCTCATATATTTTTCATGTTTCATTTTCCTTCTTATAATCCTTTTAATGCCGTTCTGAATCTTCTGTATTCATATTGATGAACCATTATTCATTCCCTCTGCATCATTTGGACAGACATTTCCTTGCTATCTAATTTTTACAATTTGTTCATGAATCAATTTAAGTCATTTTTTAAAATCTGAAATGGTTGGCTTTGGCAATACATGTATCCTGCAAACTCAGCATTGTGTCTTTAAAGGTATTTCACTTATCAGCGGCTGAACTGAGATTTTTTTAGTTTGGTGTCTCATTAAATCCAATTCACCCTATTTCAAAGTTATGCACTTGGCTACTCATTTCTGCTTTGTCCACATTTCTACATCATTAATGAATATCAGATTAAGATGAGCTTTGCTTCTCCTTGCTTCCTTGATGCTCCATTTTCTTGCACAAGTCTCTGGGGCAAGCGTCCTTGACTGTTGAGAATTCCAGGGTGCGTGATGTGCACATAATTGTAAGAATTCCAGGGTAGTCTGGAATCTTCCTCAGATCTGCCCCCACCTCATCGGAAGTAGGTACATTTTCTCCTCCTCCCCATTGCGGAGACTTTCAGTTGTGGTAAATAAGACAGAATCCCAGCATCTCGAGAATGGCCCCTGAATATTGTACTCCCACATCTCCCATTTGTAGACAATATGCCTGCACTCAAACCTCTCACACCCTCTCAAATTTGTACATTGAAAAGTACAAAGGATTTGGAGAGTGAAATTGTTCTCAGACAGCAATATAAATACGTCCTTTAATTCAGATTTAATGGAAACAAAATCAGGCTTGTCATTGTTCTGAGATATTGGCCATAATCATTAGTACCTTCAAATATTTACTTCGTTTTTGTAATCTAAACTAAAAAGAAGTTAGATAGATTCTGTGAAGCGATAATCTGGCTGCCAATTATCATTCAAATTGTGAAGATGTAAAATCTATCTTTACCCTATTTAATAAAAACAAGCTGGTTATGAAAGTATTCTTCCAGCCCAACAACAACGTTCTTTATTGTGACTTTAATCCCAAAGGTTGTTTTTAGATATATTTATTCATGGCATATGGGCATCACTGGCTAGGCCAGCATTTATTTCCCATCCACAGTTGTCCTTGAGAAGTTAGTGGTGAGTTTTCTTTCTTGCATTGCTGCAGTGCACAGAGCTGTAAGGAAGTAAGTTCCAGGATCTTGATCCGGTGACAGTGGAGGAGTTGCGATATAATCCCATGGGAGGATGGTGTGTGTCTTCAAGAGAAACTTGCAGATGCTGTAAATATTAACCTAAAATTTGCCTGATTAGCTGGACTGAAATGAAATGGAAAAACATATGACACCTAAAGATGAACTAATGATTAGAAATGTTTGAATGCATTAATGTGTCTGAAAGAATGTGTATTTAGATTAAGTGCTGTAACTCAGCAGTAAGCACTGCAATGTCACAGTAACTCTCCAAGGCTGGAACCTTGTTTTAAAATGAATCAAGGCGATAGGTGTAAATATCTTAGAGTTGATTGAATGACAAATAGGTGGCAACAACTAAGCAAGCTAAAGCTGAGGTCAGTGTTCATTCAACCCATGAGATAAGCCTCTTTCAATCTTTCCTCCATCTGCTCCATCTCAGCCAAGCTTCTTTCAACGTTATCCAGCATTATCTGATGCCTGTTCTCTCCAATCAGTAACAATGTCAGTAATTTAACATGAGGTTCAAGTATTTGGATGGCCTGAAGATCTCAGAGAATGGATGTTTTTTTCCACTGGCATCAGGTCTTTACAGTCATGTTGGCATAATAAGGTTAAAGTGGGAAAACAAAATATTTATATGAAATTTCCCTGCCTTTCCCTCATTCCTTGAGGCCTCTTTCTGACAAGATGTATTTCCTTTATAGAGGGTGTGCCCAACTGCATGAGATCCCCTGTTTCGTGCCCTCCCTCACTGATGCCACCTGCTTCTGGAGGTCCTATTACAGAAGGATAGATTTTAATTCATTTGTCTGCACTGAGGTATTGCTCCAAAGTTCAATGATATAGAGTACGACTTATAACACTTAAGGCAGCACTAGAGGTCGAAAGATGGCAAGACTACTGTCCTCTGTCAATGGGTTGACACCAGGAAGCCACTTTGTAGGGGGCAAGGAGGCAGTGACAGCTCAATTCAGTTGAATCCTTGCATCAAAGACCTTGACGCCACCTGAACTTAAATGCTGGGTTTAAAGTTTTGTTGTAACAAGGGCGATGTATCCGCCAAATATAAATTAAAGTAATATTAGTGTACAGGGAAGAGTGGGACATGATTTCTTACTGTTTTTGGGAGAAATTTCTGCAGCATGGTATTTCCAGCCCAGCATTGCTGGACCTGGTTCTTGGGAATAAAGTGGGCCAAGAGTATCAATGTTGTAGACAGTGATCATTTCATCTTACGGTCTAGGTTGACCAGAAAAGGATAAAGAGCAATCCAGGGCAAGGGCAAGAATGATTAACTGGGGAAAGAATGGATTGGTCTGATTAAATTCTAATTAAAAATTAGCAGACAGCATACAACTGAATAACAGATTGTTATTAGAGAAAAGACATTTTAAGTACAATTAAGATACACCCTAAAGGGGAATTGTCAGGCAAACAAATCCAGAGATGCCTGAATGAAGAAGGAAATAGAGAATAACAGGAAGCAAAGAAAGTGTGCTTCTGACAGACGACAATAATTGTGGATAGTGCAATTGAGAACTAGAATGAACATATAAGTTTCATTGATAACTGCTAAAAGAGAGTATGAGAAGAGATTGGCAGCTAACATAATGAATGAATGATGATTTTATTGTTACCTGTATTTTACAGTGAGAACATCAGGAAAGTATTGTGAAATGTTTTTCCTCAGTTGCCATGATCTGGTGCCATCTTGAATCATTTAAGAACAAGAAAAAAATTGAAAGATATACCTCAAAGACAGTCAATGAGTCCTAAACCAGTTTATCATCAACAACATCTGCACCACCATCCTTCCTACACCACCTTTCCACTGTCTACAACGGATCCAACCATCATTGAAGTCATCACTCTTCAGATGCCATGTTTCACCACTGGGCTAATTCTCCTCCGCCACCACCTCGCTGTCACCTGCGCCGAACCCATCAATGTCAAGGTTGCATCTGTCACCACTGGGCCTACCTCGTTGATGTTGCCATGATGCCCTTTGCCACCACTTCATTGCCCCAAAGCTGCATCCTAATACCAGTTCTCAGGAGCCATGTTTCACCATTGGGCCTACCTCACTGACATCGCTTCCACTGATGTAGCAGCCACCAATTCCGATGCCAGGTCCTGAGCCCACCAAGAAAAGTAAGTAAGGGCTCACTCAAGTCTACTCTGAGCTCACTCGCCAGTACCACAAGTCTATGCTGGGATCCCTCGATGTCATCTGAAGTCAGGACAAGAGGCAAGTAAACAAAAAGAAAAGAAATAAAACAAGAAAAGAGATCGGAGCAGATGAGGCCCAGTTCTATAAGACAGAATCCAAAGATTATGTACAGATGTAGTCTGTAATCTGACGTTTAGATCGGGCAATGGAAAATTGTAAAATGATGGGAACAGGAGGAATGTGGCTAATTAGGGACCAGTATGTAGACTTGTGTAAATAAAACAAAGAACCGCAGATGCTGGAGATCTGAAAGAAAAACAGAAATTACCAGTGAAGCTCAGCAGCTTTGGCAGCATCTGTGGAAAGAAAGCAGAACTAATATTTTCAGCCCAGTGACTCTTCATCAGAATTCCATCAAGTAGACTGTTACATGGACAGGGTACATAGCTAAGCTATCAAATTAATTCATTGCATTTATCTTTACCAAGGGAGAAGATGTTGTCTAGGTCATGGTGAAAAAGAAGGTGGTTTAGACAATGGAGGGTTAAGGAGGAGGTATTGAATCAGCGATCTGTATTTAAAGTTAATTAAACACAGATTCAATGAGAATTGAATCAGCCAAGAGTCCTGAGGGTTGAGGGAATGGAAATTGTGGAGGCACCAACCAAAATTTTCCAATTTTCATTAGACTCAGGACGTGCAAGAGCACTGGAGAATTGTAAATCTTCCACCTTCGTACAAAAAAATGTTGTTTAAATGTTTAAAGATAAGACAGCCAGTGTAACCTTGGGCGGGAAGCTTTTAGAAATGATGATTACTTAGTCACTTGAGAAAATGTGGAAAGTCAATAACAATACGAATTTATTAGGGTGAAATCATGTTTAATAACTTGCTCGACTTTTTGAAGAGGTAACAGAGAGGGTAGATGAGAGTAATGTTGTCAATGCGGTGTACATGAACTTCCCAAAGATATTTGCCACAGTGCTGCACCATAGACCATGAATATGAAATTGGTCAAATGACAGGAAACGAAGATTGGTGGTGAACTGTTGCTTTTTGGACTGGGGTAAGGTTTATAGTCAGATTTGTCAAGGGTTAATGTTAAGAACCCTTGCTTTTCCAATATATATTAAGAACTTAATATGCAAATCAAAATTTTGAAATGTGCAGGTGATATGAAAATTGAAATCATTGTAAAACATGAGGAGGATAGTTTGGAACTTCAAAAGGACATTTACCCATAACCCCTTTGCCCTTAAACCCAACACCACAATCCCATGCACCTTCAATCACCCTTGGCCTGGGGTCTGGTAACAATCCTGGATCTTTGTTAGGTGCATTACCAGCAACTGCCACTACACTCAGTGGCGCTGACAGCAGTGAAAAGCTGCTGGATTCTGATTGGCCATCAGCACTTGTCAGGTGGGACTCCCACTACCAGGACCCTCTTTCCCATCCCTGCCTCCCCCATTGCTGCCAGTTCTTTGGTGAGCAACTGCACTTTTGAGCCAATTAAATCCTGACTCTGAAAGGTGACACAAAGGCAATTAATACATAGCAAACTGTATCTCTCCTGTAACTTGCCAGCGTTTCAGAGGAACAGATTCTGAAGTTGATCAAAGTACATACTGCACATAGAACTTATCTGTCAGTATCAGAGTTTCAATGCTAGGGCTTGTGCTGGTTTCTGAGGGGTTTGGAGGATCTCTGTGCACTATCCTGAGAGGCAGCAACATCTGAAGTCGTCATTCCTGTTGGCCTCCCTCCTCCACACTTGATTAAAATTGAGTTTGCATATTTAAAATCTCTGCAGTATTTTCTAACTTGTTATTGACTTTGATTGCACAGTAGAATGTCAAAAGTTCTTTTAAGTGCAATTATGCTGTCACTTTCCAACCAACTTGCGTATTGACATAGGAGTGTCACCTGACAGATACATGTTCTTGATTTTATTGTGAAGACAATGAAGCAAAGTGTTGTAAGATTCAGCGCAGAAAGCTATTATAAAACTTTCACGTTACACTGTTGGGCCACCTGAGACTTACCTTGCTTAACCCATTCTCTAAGAGATTCATGACCTTCCATTTATTTTTCAAGGTTTTGATGTTAGAAGTTGTGATGTCCCAAAACTTGAAAATGACTAACCATCTAGGGAGTTCTGTGAAGGATATTGAAGTGGAAGAGTGGCTCACACTCTTTCCTTACTGCCGCTGCTTGGTTGATGGTCTATTTTTATGTCTGTCAAGTGTATGCTGCAGTCCACTGATACCAGTCTGGTAAACATTTGGATTATCCATTAGCCAGGATATATACCAACAACATATAGATTATGTAACAGAGAATCTATAGGGTTGTCTGTTCTCGCAGTTCTCAGGAAAACTAAACATAAGCATGACATAAATCTTTATCAGCTCCTGGCAGCAGCAAAAAAGAGATGGTCTTGTTGCCAACAGCAATAATGTCAAATCAAAATGTTTTTAAATGGTATTAAACCTGATCCTACCAAAATAGAAATGTGCAGAAGACAGAGATGACTTACAAAGGTGTCTCAGTTTCTTTCACTTCTCATATCATTTGAATTTTGCATGCAAGGTACCTCCTCATCAAGACTTGCTCTCTAAATGTGGCAGGAAAATCACAACATACTTTACAACTTCTTGAAAATGCCCTATCTTCCAACAAGTATGTTCTTCCATATTAGGATCCTTCCAAGATTACCACATTGGAATAGATGCATTCAGAAAGATCTCTGAGCACATCAATTACAGAACGACAGGCCTCTTGATTTTGGTTCCAAAGTTCTTACGACAGCTCAGACAAACTACTCCAACATAGAAAGGGAGATGCTCACTCTAGATTTTGTAATTTAACGGCAACATGTGTAACTATTTAACAAGCATTTCATTTTTAGTACTGACCACAAATCATTGGAGATGACCTATCAAAAATCTTTCACAAATGGACCTCCACAACGACATTGTCTATTTCTGAAGATCCAAGAGTAAAAGTTGAAGGTCAATACAAACCAGTTTGACAAATAATTATTCCTGATGTTCTTAGCAACTTCTAAATCCTGCTGAACACAAGGATATTCCTCTTGATCAGCAAGTGATATTATTGAATAAAGTTAAAAGATCATCTTTGCATTGCCTCAATCATTTTGGTCATAGCTAAGCAGAGCAAGTTCAGAAAGCTTTGTTTGATGATGTCGGGCTGCCACAGCTCATGAGGATCATCATCAATAGATGGCCTGAACAGATTCATCGGAGCTAAAACATTATTTATGGTAACTCAGAGACCAACTAGGGCTCTCTGTAGCAATATAATTTCAAAAGGTGACTATACCACCAGTTCTATGTTGAGATGTGCTTGACCATACATACATGGATCACACAGGCTCAGAAAGAAACCAAGGGATTGGTACAGTCAACCTATCTATTGGTGCAGCATCAATAAGAACATTGATTAATTCATCAAGTTGTTTGAAACAGGTCAAATCCATCAAACTCGACAATCAAGTGAACCTCTCATTCCATATGAAATTCCTTCAGTGTCATGGTGCAAGTCGAATATTTTCCATGCCTAAAAGCGTAACTACATACTGATTATTTCATTAAATTCCATTTTGTGAGACAACACAAGCTACTACACATAGAACAATTCTTAACACATTAATCATAGTATTCAATATGTTTGGTGGTGCTCAACATGTTTTGTTGGACAATAGAGTTCACAATAGACTAGTATACCCTTCAAGACATAAGAAGGAAATGGGATATTCAACCTCTTCTTCTCACTATCCTCAATCTAATGGTCTCATAGAACAGTGTCTATATGGTAAAATTCATGAACATTAAATGCAAGGCAGCTTGCCAAGACTTTTGGATAGCCATGTTAAATCTACATTAGTGAAGAAAAAATCAGAGTTAACGTTTCGAGTCTGGTCACCCTTCCTCAGAGCTGCTCTGGAGTTCTGAGGAAGGCTCACCAGATCTGAACTGTTAACTCTGATGCTGCCGGACCTGCTGAGCTTTTTCAGCAACTTTGTTTTTGCTTCTAATTTACAGCATCCGGAGTTCTTTCGGTTTTTAAATCTACATTTTGCTCCTCAAGACAATGGTTTACTGACACTGACATCTCTCATGTTTGAAAGGCAGATCCATGCAGTTATTCCCTCACACACCCTGTCACCACCCAATCAGATGTACATGATGCATTGTTGATAATAAAAAGGGAGAAAATTGAACAAGAGCAAGACCACTGATTATGCAGACTCATTATCCAATCTTGAACCAGGACAAAGTATCAGAGTTTGAGTTTTTTATATAAATGAAAGGGTTTAAGGGATGATACTGCAACATTGTGCCCTCAGCCCAGGTCATATATCACAAACAATATTTTCAAGAAAGAGTTGGATATATTGCTTAGGATTAAAGGGATCAATGGGTATACAGAGCCAGCAGGGACAAGGTACTGAGTTGAATCAAATGATCATATTGAATAGGGACGAAGGCTCAAAAGACTGAATGGCCTACTCCTGCTCCTGTTTTCCATGTTTCTATATTCCTAACAAAGTAAACAAAAAGCCTACTTATTAATGTTTTGGAAAAAGTAAATAAATTGTCCTGTAACCACATCTCCAAAGCACTCCTTAATGAAAAGATAACCTTAAAATGCTGAAGAAAGTGGATTTTGACTTTGAAAATACTTACCTGTATTTAGACAAAGGTCAGGTTCACAGTTCTCTTTCTCCAAATTGGAGTAAAAGTAGAGAGAAATCTACTTGACCTCATCACTTTTCAACTGGGGTAAACACCATCAAACGACAGATATCAGACCTGTATTTGGATGCTTAAAAAGACTCATGCACAAGTGCCCCATCAATTCTGAAGATCAGTCACTGAACCACGAAATGTTAACTCTGATTTGGCAGGTTTTAGAGAGATCATCATTCAGATAACCCAAAAGCGTCTTTGTGTGCAAAGCTTGCCACTGCTAAGGGCTGATTTAGTACATTCTCCACTAGTGAGAAGATTCTGCAGTGATAGGCTGCATCTGAGGGAAAGGAAAAGAAATTGCAAAAATTGTCAGGGGATAGTTGCCATTAGTATAGGCTATTTGTGGATGTTTTCTGGTCCAGGAATTTCTGCCAAAGCAGAAGTCAAGAGGGATAATGGAGACTAAAACAAAAACAGGAATTGCTGGAAAATAAGTCAGCAGGTCTGTCAGTAGCTGAACATGGAACATAGAACAGTACAGCACAGTACAAGCCCTTTGGCCCACAGTGTTGTGCCGACATATTATCCTGCTAAGATCAATCTACCCTGCTTACCCCACATTTTAGCATCATCATACTATATGTGGAGCAAAATCAGAGTTAACATTTTGTGTTCGGCGACTGATCTTCAGAATTGATGGGGCACTTGTGCATAAGTCTTTTTGTGCACCCACATACAGGTTTGATACCTTGAAATGAAATAATAGTCTGGTTCTGATAGCAAATTGGCTGATTGGTGAGCTGCAAAAGACCTTGACATTCTAAGAGCATGGTATAATGGCTGTAAACTTGTTGCTTTTCCAAACTGGCACTCGTTTCCACAATGACGTATCTGGCTAGTGTGCATATCCAAGGCTTTATGCTGACATTTCCCTGCATAAGCTACATTGAAGAGACAGTGAGCAGCTGTATGAAAATTGAGATTGCAGAACAGATGCTAATTCCCACGTCATGTCATCCTCCTCTTGGCCATTGCAATATCTTGCAGCTAGCTAGGAGTTTACATTGCAACAGAATGGTAACAATAACTGTCTCGAGAAAGGTGCAAAATACCTGGCAGTGTCCAACACTTTTGAGGAGAAAAAGATCCCTGCATAGTGGAGAAAGTACAGTTCATTTCTGTTACATTATCTGTGATGTTCAACTTGAAAGGTTATGTTCTCCTGCATACTCTGCAAATATTGTACATATGGAACAATTATTGTACATGCCAAGAGTTTGACAGCCATATTGAGAAACATGGTAGATTTAGATTCAGATTTATTGTTAAATGTATATAAAAAATATAGTGAGAAGTGTTTCCTCGTGTATGAAACGCAAAGTGTTGCCACACTGCGGAGCCATTTTGAAACACTGAGTGTAATGCAAGATTTTACTGCAATAGAGATCATCTTTCTCTCTTCTTAGTGTTCCTTCTCTGCTGCTCCTCCAGTCACGGCTTGTCATCTAGCAGTGTATGAGATGAATGTACTTTTATTGTGCCAGGCCTAATTTTCGAGTTGAAATGTTTAGTAATGTGAATAGCTTTCAGATCTATGAGACAGTTGTATTTTTAAAGAATACAATGACTTAACTCTACAATATGCAATGGGAACGTCAATCATATCAGCTGCTTGGTCATATTTGACATGCACACAATCCAACGAAAGTTGGATAACCAGTGCTTGGGCAAACACAATCTGGTACGCACACAATATGTGCATTCTGCCAAGTACTCACAGATTTTCTGTCTTACCACTGCAGAACTTGGCCAAAATACTATGTTCAAAACCTGGATAATGACTGATTTTTTTAAGCATTCATTATAAAGAACACATTTGCACTGAGACAGCATTCAGGAATGATAATACAGATTTTTAGGCATTGAACCCCAGAAATTCAAGCTCAGAATTTGTTGTCATATCAACTGTGATGGCACATTTATTGAATTAGCAATCATCAATATGGAGAGAGACTGTATTCCTCTTTTACATTAGTTGGGAGATAAACTACATTCATTCCATTAATCCTGTTTTCAGATTTTCTACAGTTTCTGTGAAATTTGTATTTGGACAAAGTGCATGGTAGCCATCTACAGTACCTCTATAGGCTTGAAATAGCACAGAATCTAGAATAGTAGGCCTCCACCTGCTCAGTCACATGCAGGAAGCATTGTAACATTGCACATGTGAGGACTGTGGGTCTGGGTGAGATGCACTTTGGAGGGTTGGTGTGGACTAAATAGGCCGTATGGCTGGCTTCCACATTGAGGTTCTTTGCCATTCCTTCAGTGTCACTGGGTTTAAATTCTGGAGCTACTTCTAACAGCATTGTGGGTGTACCTACAGCACATGGATAGCAGCAGCTCAAAAGGCAGCTTATCACCACCTTCTCGAGGGCACTGGGATGGGCAGGAAATGCTGCCCACATCTGGTGAATGAATTAGGGAAAAAAAAAGCACTTCTTTCTGTATACTCACCTCTCTGACGGCTTGCAAAATCTGCCCACTGGTAAACTCAGAACCCTTGGTTAAAACAGAACTTAATAAATTACTATTAAAATACTTAAATATCTCAACCACTTGACTTTGAATTGCCCGAATGAAATCGGGAAGTGGATGGGCTAATGTTGGGATCTTGAGCCAATGACACTTGTAGATGATTCTATGATTTAAAATACTTGACAAAAATACTAGAGAGAAATAAGGAGAGACTTCTTCACACAATATGTTATTAAAGTCTGTTCTCCGCATGTGTGTTAAAGCAGGAGCATATTCTGGGTGTAGGAGCTCTTAAATTTCGCTTGGAAGAGATTTTGTTTTCAATATAATGACAGGATATTTTTAATGCCATGTTTTTGTTAGTTGTTTTGCTATTTTATTAATACTGCTTGGTTTTTGTAGCGGTGCCCGATTAAAGAAGGAAGTTAAGCGTGTTATATCGCATTCAGCAGGTCTTAGCACATCTCCCAGCCTGTGACAACTGTCTCCAAAACCCTGAGATCAGCAGACTGGAATTCTACTGTCTGAAACAAGGACATCAGCATCAACCTTGTAACATTGGCAAAACCCTATCGGTGCTGGTCAAATCACCTTTGCCACCATTGAACAATCCTGGCTCATGCATGGGCAATGCTACAGTGCTGCAACAGCAAGGTGGTCCAAAAGGTGGTTCATTGGACAACTAATGGAACACCTAGGTCTTTTTTCCACTCAGGGCAATGGCATATATGTCCAATCCCAAAACATTATTACAGTGTGCAAACAAAGAATAAATAAAAAACATTTCTATTTATTTGTGCCAAACGTAAAGGGAAACTGTGATTGAATGTTTTGTAAGGCATGTGGCTCTAATGGAAGAGTCATAGAACAAGATGATTAGATATGTTCTAATCAACCTTTTCAGAGATGTTGTTACACACCTCTGAAGCAGGCTGGGCGTGAGCTCAACCTTCTGATACAGATTTAGGGCCACGACCACTGCACCACAAGGGCACTTTAGAGCAAAATGATTAAATTCAGTGATATAATGGCTGTCAATACCTGTCCAGTTACCAGCAAAGCTAATTGTTTTACACCTACCACCATGTAGAAACAGAATGCTGTTAGTCATGGTGAGTGAAGGCAGCAACAAATGGTGAGTATGTATAGATTTAAAATGAGAAGAATGATGTACAATCCCCTGGGGTATAGACACATTACATCCTTCTGGATAGAGGAACGTAATTTGCCACTTTGAAAAGGATGGCCACTTTTGCAGTTGAGGGGGGAGGGGAGTGTGCAGTCGCGGGGGGAATAGAGGGAGAGCTAGACAAGGCCACTTAATGCATTGGAGGCATTAAATTCTCCAAACGTGTCATTGGCTCAAGATCCCAACATTAACCCATATACTTCCTGATTTCAAGTGGGCAGTTCAGAAGCAATTGAGGAACCCTCATGCAGTGGTTGAGATATTTAAGTATTTGAATAGGTAATTACGTTCTGTTTTAACCAAGGGTTCTGTGTTTACCAGTGAGCAGACAGACATCTTTGCCTCAGGCAGCTCAGACTCTGGCAATGAGTTGTTGCTATGTTCTGTGGTTCCCCAGAACAAGCACCTTTTTCCCAGAGGTGCAGATTTGCCAATAGCTGTCAAGGTGCTTGTCACTGGAGGGCTACTTGTGTCCTCTTCTGTCCGCACTAGATCCTCTGGCTCATCCATTGTTGTTAATTTTATCTATTCATCCTTGTGACTTGAAGACTTGGCATTTTTTCCACTGGTGATCTTATAATTTATTGCCCATCTCAATTAGATCTTGAAAAGGTGATGAGGAGTTATTTTCTTAAATTGATGCAAGTTCTAACAATTCATTGAGCCATTGTAGCCCATGCTAAGGAGGAAATAATTGGAAATCCGTCCTTTGACAATTCCAGCATGTTGTCTTTCCCACTCTCCCTGCTTGGCAAAGCTGGAAGTGGAATGCTAATGCCATGCCATAGCTAAATGCTAAATTACTAGAATTAAATGCCACAGTATGAAGGTCAACATGCCGCAAACACAATGCCAAATTCATCTCGGCACCTCAACCTGTCATCAGGAAATTAACATTCTGCATTCCGCCAAATTCAATCATCCCACAAGCCACATTTCCCACTCTTGCAGGTTCCATAGCCCCCACACTATTTCATCAACAGCCATCAACTGAAAATCCCATCTGGGAGGCCCACATACATGAATTCCTAAAACGTCATTGACATATACACAAAGGAATCATAAAAAAAACTTAAACGATGCCAACCCTTATTTCCAGCTCACTAGAATAAAGTAGGACAAGGGATATTCTGCAGCAGAAGATTGATGTGCTCGGTCCCAGGACCACACCTGAGGGAGGATATGTTTGCTGAGGAGGGAGTATGTCATAGGTTTACAGAATTTGACGTGGTCTCCAAAGGTTAATTTATGAGGAGAGACAAATGAGGTTGTATAGAAGCTTACTGGGTACATTGATCAAAGTTTTAAACGTATATAAAGCGATAGGGTAAATAAAGAAACTATTTCTGCTGGTTTAGAAACATGGAACAGAAAGACAGAGCCTAAGGGGTCTAGCCAGGCCCTTCAGAAATGAAGTTAAGAAAGACTTATCCATTGAAAGGGAGATGGAAGCTTGAAACTATCTTCCACAAATAATGGCTAGTGTTAGATCAATAATTAATTTAAGGAAGTGTGGCACTAAGGCAGATATGAGCTGAGATTATGGATCAGCCATCATTCGCATGGAATGGCAGATCAGACTTGAGGGGCTTAATGATTTACTGCTTTTCCTATAAATGTCCCTATGAAATCTCATGTCATCATACTTTCAGACTATAATAACACCTCTAAGGTTTTGGAGTAGATCTGTAGCTCGGGTTGTGGGTGTTGAGGTTGGTTGGCTCGCCGAGCTGGTTTGTTGCTCCACAGACATTTCGTTACCGTGCTGGGTAACATCCTCAGTGCTGCCTCCGATGAAGCGTCAGTGTGTTTTCCCGCCTGGTTTTTAAACTCTGGGGTCCGTTGCAATGGATTGCCTCACTTCCGGTTTTCCTCCATAGTGGAGTGTATATTGGGTCGAGTTCAATGTGTTTATTAATAGCATGCTTCGTGGAGTGCCATGCTTCCAGGAATTCTCGTGCTTGTGCACTTTAGCGAGGCCGAAGAATCAGGGTGTGTTGGTTCCTTCGGGTTTCATTCTTAAGAAGTCTGTTTTGTTGACCTGTCCTGTTTGTTTAAGTCTTTGTAGCGTGTACATGATTTTGTTGCCTAGTCGTGGTGTCGGGTCAGTTTGTACTGGTCAGTATGTGTTCTCATCGGCGAGCAGTGCTTGAGCTTTGGAGATGTAGTCCTTTTTATTCATTATCACTGTCGTGCACCCTTTGTCTGCGGGTAGTATAGTGATGTTAAGAGATAACAAGGTGTAGAGCTGGATGAACACAGGAGGCCAAGCAGCATCAGAGGAGCAGGAAGGTTGACGTTTTGGGCCTAGACCCTTCTTCAAAAATAGGGGCGGGGAAGGGGGTTCTGAAATAAATAGGGAGAGATGGGGAGGCGGATAGAGGATGGATAGAGGAGAGGATAGGTGGAGAGGAGACAGACAGGTCAAAGAGGCGGGATGCAGCCAGTAAAGGTGAGTGTAGGTGGGGAGTTAGGGAGGAGTTAGGTCAGTCCAGGGAGGACGGACAGGTCAAGGGGGCGGGATGAGGTTAGTAGGCAGGAGATGGCGGTGGGGCTTGATGTGGGAGGAGGGGATAGGTAAGAGGAAGGACAGGTTAGATAGGCAGGGATGAGCTGGGCTGGTTTTGGGATGCGGTTGGGGGAGGGGAGATTTTGAAACTTGTGAAGTCCACATTGATACCATTGGGCTGCAGGGTTCCCAGGTTGAATATGAGTTGCTGTTCCTGTAACATTTGGGTGGCATTGTTGTGGCACTGCAGGAAGCCCAGGATGGACATGTCATCTGAGGAATGGGAGGGGGAGTTCAAATGGTTTGCGACTGGGAGGTGCAGTTGTTTAGTGCGAACCGAGCATAGGTGTTCTGCTAAGCAGTCCCCAAGCCTCCGTTTGGTTTCCCTGATGTAGAAGAGGCCACAACGGGAACAGCGGATGCAGTATACCACATTAGCAGATGTGCAGGTGAACATCTGCTTGATGTGAAAAGTCTTCTTGGGGCCTGGGATGGGGGTGAGGGGTGAGATGTGGGGGCAGGTGTAGCACTTCCTGTGGTTTCAGGGAAAAGTGCTGGGTGTGGTTGTGCTGGAGGGGAGTGTGGAGTGGATGAGGGAGTCATGAAGAGAGTGGTCCCTCCATAAAGCAGATAAGGATGGGGAGGGAAAAATGTCTTTGGTGGTGGGGTCAGATTGCAGATGGCAGAAGTATTGGAGGATGATGCTTTGGATCCGGAGGTTGGTGGGGTGGTACGTGAGGACGAGTGGGATTCTGTTTTGGTTGTTATTGCTGGGAGGCGGTGTGAGGGATGAGTTGCGGGAACTGCAGGAGACACAGTTGAGGGCGTTCTCGACCACTGAGGGGAAGAAGTTGCGGTCCTTGAAAACCGAGGACATCTGAGATGTACGGGAGTGGAATGCCTCATCCTGGGAGCAGATGCGGCGGAGACGAAGGAATTGGGAATAGGGGATGGCATTTTTGCAGGAAAGTGGGTGGGAGGAGGTGTATTCTAGGTATCTGTGGGAGTTGGTGGGCTTGAAATGGATATCGGTTTCCGGGTGGTGGCCAGACATGGAAACAGAGAGGTCCAGGAAGGAGAGAGAGGTATTAGAGATGATCCAGGTGATCTTAAGGTTGGGGTGGAAGGTGTTGGTGAAGTGGATGAACTGTTCGAGCTCGTCGTGGGAGCACGAGGCAGTGCCGATACAGTCATCAACGTAACAGAGGAAGAAGTGGGGTTTAGGGCCTGTAGCTGCTGAAGAGGGATTGTTCCACGTAACCTACGAAGAGGCAGGCATAGCTTGGGCCTATGCGGGTACCCATGGCAACCCCCTTTGTCTGTAGGAAGTGGGAGGAATTGAAAGAGAAGTTGTTGAAGGTGAGGACGAGTTTGGCTAATTGGATGAGGGTGTCAGTGGAGGGGGACTGGTCGGGCCTGCGGGACAGGAAGAAGCGGAGGGCCTCTGGCCATCTGTATGGGGAATGCAGGTGTATAGGGACTGGATATTCATGGTAAAAATGAGTATATGGATATCTTTATCAGATCTCACCTTAAATTTCTCAGGTATATGGAGAATAATGTTAGCTTCTCTATCCTCTCCACATAATTGAAGTCTCTTGGCACGGTATTCAGGCTAGTAAACCTCTTCTGTACCAATATTGTTCTCTGAAGGGCAGTGCCAGAATTATACAGACTATGCTTTTGTATTCAATCCTACATTTTACAGAGCCAAATAGCCTAAGCACTTTATTCAGTGTCTTCTCAATCTGCCCAGCTACTTGCAAAGATTTGTGAATTTGCATTGCCAGGTCCTTTGGTATCTTCAGAATGGTATCGGTTAGAGTTTTACTGCCTGTCCATGCTGTTGATCCCAAATTACATCATTGCATAAAGCATCAAGTCACATTGGCCATGTGTATTCCAGTCTATTTAACTCCTGATGAAATTTGCTACTACCAGACTCACTGTTCACTCTCTTACCAAATTTTTTTATCATCCTTTGCAAGATGAAAAATGAAGATGATGTAGGGACAGGACACATCACATTGGGGAATTTGTGATTGGTGTTGTTTGAGGCTGAGGGGGCAATGTGTTATTACCTAATGCAAGTCGTCACTAGTTGTCCCTTGGTTTCCACATGATGTCTATACAGGATCATGTGTTTCTGCTATGGATCTTTCTGTGATTGAACAGGTTGATTTTCAACCTATGCATCTTTGCATAGCGGGCAGGATACCATGAAGTATTCGATCCAAAGAACAGGATTTGCTTCCATTTCTTTCTGTCCTTGCTGACACTTTTCCTCATGATTAAGGGATTTGGACATAAGTCATTCAATAGCTTAATGGACAGGTTGTTGCCATTTGAATGATTGGTAGAAAGTTCGTCACAGTCACTAATAGCAATGCAACCACTTTTCAGGGAGAGCTGCAAAGGTCTTTATAGTGTTTTCTTTATCCTACCTTGCAATGCTGCCCCTTTGACAGTTGAGCAAACAAAACCTTGCAGGGGAAACACTTCTCAGTCCTTTGGCCATTGTGTCCAGTCCATGGTAATTGGTTTGGCAGCAGTTTTATTTGAATGCTTGCAGAACTGGCTTCAGGAAAGCCACTGATGTTTGATCAACAGTCCCCCATTCAATCCAGAGAATTGCAGCAGAGGTGTTGTTGGTGAAATTTTTCAAGCAGTCTTATGTGTCGCAGATACACAGTCCACGACTCACTGCAATACAGGAAAGTGGTGATGACAACTGCTTTGTGCAGTCAGACTTTTGTTGACTTGCTGAGATCTTTTCTGTCAAATACATACTGTCATAATTTGTAGAAGGAAGTTGATCAAGAGTTGGGTTCCTTCTCAATGGGCTTTTACCAGAGGCGGTTAAAAGATGGAGAAACAAAGAAGGCCAATCGATCTCGGTGGTCATGTCATTGATTCTTTTACTGAACAATAACTAGACGACAACCAAATGCTTTTAGAGGTCAAAATCTCTGCCAATTCTCTACAGACCCTGTTGAATGCAAGGATCAAGCATCTTCTTCCCTTTGTCTGAGCAGGGATAATTAGTTCATTCCATCATCCTTTGGATGAGCTGGACGGTCTCCAACTCCTGGATGATAGAATATAAGAGTAGAAGCTGGGGAAGCTCGTATGGCATGTTGAGACTTCTCCACAATTCAATATGATTATGTTTGATCTTGATAGCTCTTGATCCCAAGACCAAAAGACTTTCTAACTCAACCTTAAATACATAGAAGAACTAAGCATCTGCAACCCCTTGGGGAATTCAAGGGATTCACAACTCTATTAGCGAGAAAAAACTTCTTATCTGAGTCCTAAATAATTGGACTCTTACTCTGAAATTGTTCTAGATTCTAAACAACGTTGTTCTAAACCATGAGTCAGGATCTGCCCTGTGAAGCCCTATCATAATTTTATCACTTAGAGAAATAGATCGCTTCTCATTCTTCTAAACTCCAGAGAATTTCAGTCCAATTTTTCATCATAGAACAACCCACCCATAAGAAATAACAAGAGGAAAAAGACACTGGTAGGAGTACTTTACAGGCCCTGCAATAGTAGTCATACAGTAGGACAAAGAAAAAGAAACAGGAGAAAATGAGGAAAATGAACATTAATCATGGGTGATTTTAATCTTCATGTAGATTGGTTAAATCAAATTGGTTAAGGTAGAGATGAGAAAGAATTCATAATTCATTTCAGTGTATTCAGGATATTTTCCTAGAACAATGTATTGTGGATTCAGACATAGTAAGAACTGCCACTTCATTTCCTCAAAGTAGACAAGATCACATTATGAGCAGCAAAAGTATTAGACCAGATTGTGTGAAGTGCAGGTAAAGTGCTGCTTCACCTGGAAGGTATGTTTGGGCCCATGGATACTGGAGAGCGAGGAGGTAAATAGACAGGTATTACACCTTTTTTGTTTGTGAGGGAAGGTGCCGTGGGGCTGTGGGTGGGGGTGTATTGGGAGTGAAGGAAGAGTGGACTAGGGTGTCCTGGAGAGAACGGTCCTTGCGGAAGTCTGACAAGGGAGGGGAGGATAATGTGTGTCTGGAGATGACATCCTGCTAGAGGTGGCAGATCCTCTGGATGTGGATGCTGGTGGGATGGTAGGTGAAAACAAGGGGAACCCAATCGCTCAGAGATAGTAAGAACCGCTGATGCTGGAGTCAGAGATAACACAGTGTGGAGCTGGAGGAACACAGCAGGCCAGGCAGCATCAGAGGAGCAGGAAGGTTGATGTTCCGGTTCGGGACCCTTCTTCAGGAAGGATTCAATCAGTGGGTCAGGCTACTTTTAAACCTGGCAATGTGTAATGAGCCAGGCTTAATAATTTATCTCAGAGTAAAAGATCCTCTAGAAAACAGTGACCATAATGGAGTAGAAACTGGCATTCAATTTGAGAATAAGCAACTTAAATCGATAAAAAGTTGCGAAACTTAAGTAATAGTAATTACAAGGGAGTTGGGGGGGGTGGACTTTGGTGGAATGGACTATGAAAGGAGTTTAGCAGGAAAAAAACAGTTAAGGAATAATGGAAGACAGGTTAAGATAACAATTCTTGCTCACAAGAAAGATATATTCAGTGAGAAAGAAGAATTCAAGGAAGGGGATAAACCAACCATTGTTAACCATTTTAAAGAAAAAATATACCAAATGTAACAAAATTAGTGGTAAACCAGTGGATGGGAAAGTTCTAAAAATCATCAAATGATGATCAAATTATAATAAGGCTGGAGAACTAAACTTTGACGTTAAACTAGCAAGAAATATCAAACAGATTTATTAAGTAAATGGACAAAAACTTCACAAAAGGACTATAATAAAGGAAAGCATGAGAAGAATGCTCGTCAGGAATAAGGTAAAGTCACCATAGTCCTGCTGGACCACAGGCTGTTCTCTCATTTGACAGAGACAACTGATGTTGGTTTAACCTGAGGGTGACCTCAGGCAAGTCCTTCTTAGTGACCACAGCCAGTGTAGGAAGTGAATCCATGCTGCTGGTATCACTCTAGGTGGAAAACCAGCTGTCCAACCAACTGAGCTAACCAATCCTCAGCAGGAAGAGCAGAGGAGCTGACTATTATCTAAATGGAGAAAGACTGCAGAAATCTGCATTTCAAGGAGATTTGGTGGTCCCTGTGCATGAATCATAAGAAGTTAGTCTACAGGTTCACCAAGTAACAGAGAAGTCAGGTTGAATGTTGGTCTTTATTTCAAAGGAATTAAAGTATAAAAATAGGAAGCCTTGTTAAAACTATAAAAAGTGCGAGGTAGACCACAGCTAGAATATTCTACATAGTTTTAATTCCCTTAACTAAGGAAGAACATACTGAATTTGGAGGCAATCCAGAAAAGGTTCATAAGGTTGATACCAGGCATGGGAGGATTTCCTTAAGAGGAGAGCTGAGTAGTTTGCAGCTTTACTCATTGCAGTGTAGAAGAATGAAAGGTGCCTTATTGGAACAAATAAGATTCTTACATGGCTTGGCAGCATGGATACTGAGTGTTTGTTTAACTTTGTGGGACAGTCTAGGATTAGAAGGCACAATCTCACAGTAAGGAGTCAATTTAGAACAGAGATAAGGGACTAGGGAATCCGAGACTTTGGAATTGCTTCCTGCAGAAGGTGGTAGAGGCAAGCTCATTAAGAATATTCAGAACTGAGAGAGATAGATTTATAATCAGTAAGGGAATCCTGGGTTGTGGGGAAAAGGCAGGAAGGTAAAGGTGAAGATCAACCATAATGTCATTGAATGGCAGAGCAGACTCAATCTGCTGAATGGTAGACTTCTGTTCCTTTGTCACACGGTCATAACATGGACTGATCTAGTCTACATTCGTTGTACTGCTTCCCCATTTATATGCTTCCTTAAACATGGAAACAGAGATTGCACAGCCATAATCTTACCAAGGCCCATGTAATTGTTGCAAAATTTCAATATTCTTACAGTTCAATGCCCTTGTAATAAAAGCCCATGAGCCAACATCCCATTTGCATTTGTAATTGCTTGGTTAGCCACAAGCTAATTTTTTTTTGTGTTTCTCATGCACCTAACATCGCAATAATCATCATTTAACATACTTCATGTCTTATTTTTAAACTGTTTTTCTTTTTTCATGTCCACAAGGCATGAAGAGAGACTACAACTTCTTTTAACAATTATACATTCTTGTTTAAATTTTAAAATGATTTTTATGGGCTAAAACATGACCTGCACCAATCACGTGAATTGAATCAACTTCAATTTCTCGAAAGTTCCAATCAAGTACTAACCAGGCTGAGCTCAGATATCCTTCTGGAAATTCTTACTCTCGCATTGTGGAGATCTTTCAGTCAACCACTGGAAAGGAATACTAGATGCTGCAATAAAATAAAACAAAGAACTATGGATATTGGAGACCTGAAACATCCAAAACAGAAATCACTGGAGATATTGAAAAGGTCTGGCAGTATCTGTGGACAGAAAACATCGCTAAAGTTTCAACCCATCTTCAGAACTAGTAGATACTGTATCTTCTAGAAAATACTGAAGATAAAAGAAAATTATCAAAATTCGTTATGCCTGAAGTAGCTTTAGTGGACTAACATCTACCTCACAGAACAAACAGTGGATTTTGACTCAGGGCGTAGTAGCTTAATTTTGTTAAACCTGTGGAGATCTTAATAGTACCATATATCCTTTAAAATGAAAAGTGTTAAATTGAGACAAACTTTCAATGGGCCTTGCACATGGCCAAAAGTCTTCTAGTATTTGAAAAAGTTTTACTTGTACTTTTTGAGCCAGTGCCTCTTATCTACTATTAAGAATCCAAGTAGAGACTTCATAACTAAACACCAGGCTTATCTAAGCTTGATTCTAGTCAAAATCCCCTTTGAAACCAAAGACTGGATATTGCAAGCTCCCACTGAGCATGTTTTCAGGCAAGGAAAGGTGTGAAAGATAGGGCCGATGCCCATCCCACCACCTTTCCACTCACTTCCAAGCTGACTCTCATTATATATGTGAGGAGCTACAGGGAAGGCAGAATTGGCAACGCACCTGCCAGTTATACAGAAAAGGGTCAATTGACTCTTGACCTTTGAAGAACATTGGGACTGTTCACAGCCACCAGCTAGCTGAAGTTGCCAAGCATCCACTCTGACTTCCATGTCAAGAATTCTCAGCATCTCATTTGCTCATGGAGGATGGTAGAATGGGAAGCTGCACATTAGTATTAATGCAGTTAATAAGGTTGTTAATAAGCAATTATTGCCAAAATAAGGAACTTGTCACTGCCGAGTGAGGATCTTGCTTTATTGCTCAGGCCCCTATAAAATTCCTCTCCAGATCTCTGGCTGTTCCCTGGATGTGCTGCTGCTGTGGGATCTGAGAGACTGAGGCGAAGTGCTGTTTCTCATTGACAGGAGGAAGGGGCCAGGCCCACAAACCAAGCAAACATAGATGAAAATGACTGAGGAGGCAAATAGTAAGAGTCTAGTCCCATGAAACTGGACACTTTCCCTCCTATAAGATCACTGGGGAAATTCTTGTTGGTTCTTTCTCCACCACTTTTTAGCATACTTACATTTAACAAGTTGCCAGGTCTGATCCGAGGAGAGTGAAAGGTAAGTGACAGCCCAGGATACCAACCTTCACTCTTTGACTTTCCTGGTATTTTCCGGCACAGCACTTGTCAGACATTACAACTCCACACATTCATTCTTCCAGACACCTCCTCGCCTGTCCCTCAGCACTAGCCAATATTTTGCATTTGTGCCAACATGGCTGCATCATGCTCCTAATTTATAATAAAAGTTGACATGAGTGTAGGTTATTATACACAAACCTTTATAAACTTGACGTGGAAATAGTGGTGATGATACTGAGCAATGGAACTCTGGAATGCAATAGCAATGGAGAGTTGGAGCCTTGGTTAGATATTTCACATTTTGCCAAACTGCATTCCTAAATCTTATCATAGAGTCATAGAGATATACATACCAACAAGTTATCCTAAATAAATCTAGTCTCATTTGTCAGCATTTGACACTTGATTTGCGTAAGATATGTTGGACCAAAGGGTCTATTTTGGTGCTGTATATCTCCATGACTCTGGCTCTAAATGAGACTAGGTCAGATTGGGATGTCTGGTCAGCACAGATGAGTTGGACCCAAGGCCCTGTTTCCATGCTGTATGATTCTAAACTCTAGATACCACTAGATCAGAATGGGATGCCTGGTCAGCAGACAATTGCCAGCATTTGGCCCATGTTCCTCTAAACCCTTTCTATTCATATAACCATCCGGATGCCTTTTAAATGTTATAATTGTACCAGCCTCCACCACTTCCTCTGGCAGCTCATTTCATATGCACACCACCCTCTGCAAGACAAAGTTATCGCCCCAGGTCCTTTTTAAATTTTTCCCCTCTCACCTTAAACTATTTTGAACACCCCCAAGGAAAAGGACCTTGGCTATTCATCCTGTCCATGTTCTGCCATTCATACACACTCGGGATAATTGTTTTGTTTCTTTTACTACTCCTTTTATTTTTTATTCTATAACATTGTTGTCATTTTTGTTCTCACTCCCTGGTCTCAAACCCTTTTACTTTCTTTCCCTTTTCCACAACAAACAATCCATTACATTTCTACCTGCCTTCAGTTCAGAAGAAAACTAATATTTGTCCTAAAATATTATCTTTACTTCTTGTTCTTCAGACCAGCTACTCAGTACCACCAGCAGTTATTGTTTTCAGCACCTGCGATATTGTAATTTTCTAAAAATTGAGAGGTATCTGAAAAGAAAACATGTTGAAGAGAAACAGAATGCAAATCCTTGATTTTCTGTACTGGGTACTGGAATTATTCACTGAAGACACATTAAATTAAGTCCTGATGCACGACCTGTGCATCATAGAAATAGTTCGGCAATCTTTGATAACTTGCATGATTTGAGAATTCAAAGTGTAGAAAATGTAAAGGTTGAACACATCTTTAAAAATGCAAGCTAATGAAGGCTAATCGGAGGTTGGCTTGAGAAAATTTATCTTCAATTTTGTTCTGTCATATATAGTCAGCCAGCTGTAAGATGTTAACAATTTACCATTTTCCACTACTTATATACGAATGGATTATTTTATGTATTGTATCATTTTAAATGAATACAAAAGTTTTCAGAATATCAATTAAAGTTTGTAACTGAATCAATAACATGACTTTCCTGTGAAGCGCATTGGCTTTGTTGAAAATAGCATTTGATTAACATAACATAACTAATACCCCTCCTACCTTGTATAAGTTCAAATAGTTTAATCCGTATATATTAAAGCGCTTCATTATACTTGTACTTTGTCAGATAAAGAAGCTTTGTTCAGGCCAATATGGTTGTACTTTGTCTTGAATATCCTCTATGATATTAACATTTCATTTTTGCCTTTAGCAGAGAGATTTTGTGAAAACAATCTGACATTTAGTGCTTTATATTTTTACAAGACAAAATAGCGTTCAACCCACAATTGGATTAGCAGAGTTTTTGAATACTTTTTGCGCAGACTGAGATCCTACTCGACAGTGAGTGAGAACAGATATGAGAGGTGCCACCTTCACATCTATCCACCATTGCAGTAATTAACAGTGCAGTCACATGTAATCATGATAAAGTAGTTGCCACCAGTCACACATGTAACACTACAGTGATTCACATGACGCTATCCCATATCAGGAGGACAATAGGCATCATATCATAATTAATTTAATTCCACAGACAATAGAGACTAGAGATAATAGAGGTAAATCTCAATCTGGTAGATATATGTTGGCGAGGTAAATACAAGTTTCACACCTTGGTAAAATAAGCTAGTGCTAACTATCTAAATTCTGTTACTTAAAAAATACTTGCAACTTCTAACATCACCATCTTAAAGTAAATACAATTTAAATCAAGCCTAAAGGTTGACCCAACTTGCTCAGTGGGACAATTTCTACTGTCCAGAATAATAAGCACAAAGTATGTAAACATTTAAATATCACTTCAAAAAAATCTTTATGGTTGGTGAGTGTAATGTTTTATATTTCCCAGAAGTTTGAAATAATGACACCACTGAACTCAAATGCAAACACTTCGTCAAAGGTACTTCTCTAGTTACACTATGTATTTTATGGATTGATACCTAGTCAGTTTGATACACAGACTGTTGTGTAGTAGTGAGTGATTGTGATACTCTGGATATTGATGTAGAACATGTGGTGAAAATATGCTTCCTAAATTATACTGGAATAAAATAACATCATTCTTTCCTTTAACTGACAATGGCCCCGAAATCCCTCTGGGAAGGTGGTAGTTTTTGTAGGGTAGATGAAATTGCATTTCAGGACTCTGTGGAAATTCCAGCACTACAGAAATTGTCCAGGAACTTGATATTTCCTTGGGCCAAATGCCGAGCTTCTGGAACCGTCCAGAAAAATTAGAATTGGAGATTTTTGAGGGTTCCATCTGAATTAAGCTGAATAGTTACACAGGAAAGCTAGGGAACTAAAACCTACTGTGCTTCCTGGTTAACCGTTGAACTGAGCACCAGTTCAACATTACTGACACCCACTCAGCTCCCAAACACTAGTGTCTCTAGTCGTGATACTTCCCACCCCATGGCCTGAACCACCCTGAATCAAGTGGACACAACAAGCTGCCCACAAGCCAATCTGACCCCACTGCATGTGACACCGGACCTGAAACTCGCCCTGACACAAACCCTCAGTGTATCCTAAGCAATCACCCAATTGACACCCTGTAGTCCCTCACATCCTAATACTCTACCCTCACCCATTTGAAGCATTTACTCCCTCAATGACCTTCTCTTGCATTCTGCTGCTGCTTTCTCGATGGAAGACCTCTGGTTGGCCCCGTGGCTTTGAGAACCTCTCTGCTGTTCTTAAGTTCCCACTCTCAAACCTTTACTTGTCTGCTGCGTTATGCAGTATTGGGCTCAGGGTGGTTTTGATAAGGTGCTGCCATCAATTCTCCTGTCTGCTCTTGAATGCTGAATCAACAAATAGTTAGACAGCCCCTGGTGGAGCACTGCAACAAAAACACTATCAAACCGTTAACGGAAGCTTACAACAGTGAATGGAAGCTTATGAAACCAAAATAACACAGTTTCCATGGTGTTGATGCACCCTAGCTCCTGTGGTGCCAATCGACCTCTGAAGGTCCCTATCATGCTGGTGTGCACTGCGTTGAATATTGTGAGCAGTTTTGGTCCCCATTATCTAAGGGAGGATAAGCTTGTGTTGGAAGGGGTCCAGAGGACTTTCACAAGAATGATCCTAGGGATAAAAGCCGAAAGAACTGCGGATATTGTAAATAAGGAACAAAAACAAAGTTGCTGGAAAAGCTCAGCAGGTCTGGCAGCATCCTTCACAGATGACCTGCTGAGCTTTTCCAGCAACTTTATTACGATCCCAGGGGTAAAGAACTTGTCATATGTGGAACGGTTGAGGACTCTGGGTCTGCACTCAATGGAGTTTAGAGGGACGAGGGAGGAATCTTGAATACTGAGAGGCCCGGATGGAGAGTTTCCACATCTTCCTGGAGTTGTTTCAACAGTAAGAGAGACTAGAAGCTGAGGGCACAGGCACAGAGTGAAGGGGCAACCTTTTAGAACTGAGATAAGGAAGAATTTAAGACACAGGTAGGTTCTCAATTATTTATGGGGGGAAGGCAGGGGAACGGGTCAAGAAATATCAGCCATGATGGAATGATGGAACAGTATTGATGGGCTGAATGGCTTAATTCTACCCCAGATCTTATAGTTTTATGTTGCTTCACGATGGACACTTGAGAGCAAATATAAGCATAAAAGACTATGACTGCATCTATGACCCACTGCCTGGGCCTGCTAATGGCCATCTTGGCCAAGCCCAGGAGCAACTCAACAAGGAGGCCCTATGACCAACCCACCCCTCCCTGCACAAGGAATTCTCTTGTCTAAGCTGAGTCAAAGAGCCTGTCTAATTAATAATGACAGGGATAGACTAGTTCTTAACATGAAGAGGCATTTTCATTACATAACAAGAGGCAGTTGATTGACTGAAAGCAATAGGTACAACTTACATTGACTAGTTAGACATTTGGACATAAGACTATCAGGAACTAGAGATGACACTTCTGACTCCATCATGAGATCACGCAAGACTGTCTGATTCATGACTCAAAGCCTGTATGACATTATCAAACTGGGTAGAGCTCTGTGCAACTTCAACATTAAGTCTTTGTGAACTATTACCTTGTACAACACAAGGAGAATTACAAGCAGTGATTGTTTTCTGAACAGTGTGGACTTCCATATCTAATTTCAGTGTGATGGCAGGGTTCAGATGTCCAGAGGGAAAACTTTGCATGCAATTACTTCACCCGGAATTTACTTGTTATAGAATAAAGTTTTAAAAGCTGTTCATCTTACCAAACGTAATGTATTAGATTGCAGAAATACTGACACATTGTCTGATGAAAGGTTGATGATTTATAACCTGGAAAAGTTATTAAAGTCTCCAGGACAGACACAAATAAGACAGAGTTTGGAAAGGGTTAGGAATCAAACTTCAAGCACACTGGATAAACAAGTGACAATTAGAAGTGGGATAACAAGCATGGGGCTGGATGAACACAGCAGGTCAAGCAGCATGATAGGAGCAGGAAAACTTGACGTTTCGGGACTAAACCCTTCATCAGAAATGGGGGAGGGGAAGAGGGTTCTGAAATAAATAGGGAGAGAGGGGGAGGTGGATAGAGGATGGATAGAGGAGAGGATAGGTGGAGAGGAGGCAGACAAGTTGAAGAGGCGGGGATGGAGCCAGTAAAGGTGAGTGTAGGTAGGGGGGTGAGGAGGAGATAGGTCAGTCCAGGGAGGACGGACAGGTCAAGGGGGCGGGATGATGTTAGTAGGTAGGAGATGGGGGTGTGGCTTGAGGTGAGAGGAAAAACAGGTTAGGGAGGTGGAGATGAGCTGGGCTGGTTTTGGGATGCGGTTGTGGGAGGGGAGATTTTGAAGCTTGTGAAATCCACATTGATACCATTGGGCTGCAGGGTTCCCAGGCTGAATATGATTTGCTGTTCCTGCAGCCTTCGGGTGGCATCGCTGTGGCATTGCAGGAGGCCCAGGATGGACATGTCATCTGAGGAATGGGAGGGGGAGTTGAAATGGTTCGCGACTGGGAGGTGCAGTTGTTTAGTGCGAACTGAGCGCAGGTGTTCTGCAAAGCGGTCCCCAAGCCTCCGCTTGGTTTTCCCGATGTAGAGGAAGCCACAACGGGTACAGCGGATGCAGTATACCATATTGGCAGATGTGCAGGTGAACATCCGCCTGATGTGGATGGGGCCTGGGATTGGGGTGAGGGAGGAGGTGTGGGGGCAGGTGCAGCACTTCCTGTGGTTACAAGGAAAAGTGCCAGGTGTGGTGGGGCTAGAGGGGAGTGTGGAGCAGACAAGGGAGTCGCGGAGGGAGTAGTCCCTCCGGAAGGCAGATGAGGGTGGGGAGGGAAAAATGTCTTTGGTGGTGGGGTCTGATTGCAGATGGCGGAAGTGTCAGAGGATGATGCGTAGGATCCGAAGGTTGGTGGGGTGGTATGTGAGGATGAGGGGGATTCTTTTTTGGTTATTATTGCGGTGACGGGGCGTGAGGGATGTGTTCCGGGAAATGCGGGAGACACGGTCGAGGGCGTTCTCGACCACTGTGGGGGGGATGTTGCGGTCCTTGAAGAATGAGGACATTTGAGATGTGCGGGAGTGGAATGTCTCATCCTGGGAGCAGATGCGGCGGAGATGAAGGAATTCTCCACCTATCCTCTCCTCTATCCATCCTCTATCCGCCTCCCCCTCTCTCTCTATTTATTTGAGAATCCTCTTCCCCTCCCCCATTTCTGATGAAGGGTTTAGGCCCGAAACGTCAAGTTTTCCTGCTCCTACGGTGCTGCTTGACCTGCTGTGTTCATCCAGCCCCATGCTTGTTATCTCGGATCCTCCAGCATCTGCAGTACCTTTTATCTCTGATACAATTAGAAGTGGGATGGTTAATACAGGCCAGAAGGAGTTATAGCTGAAAGCACGCAGTAGAAGGTAAATGAGCTTGTGGCACAGATATGAATTGGCAGATATGACACTGTGGGCATCATGGAGATGTGGCTGCAAAGGGATCAGGATTGGGAGCTGAATATCCAAGGATATACATCTTATCAAAAAGATAGGCTGGTGGGGTGGGGTTGCCTTATTAATAAGAAATGATGTTAACTCAATAGTAAGAAATGAAGAAGGGTCAGATGGTGCAGAATCTGTGTGGGTAGAGATGAGGAACCCAAGGGGTAAAAAAACCATAGTTGGAATTATGTACAGTCTTCCAAACAGTAGTCAGGATCTGGGCCGCATGATACACAAGGAGATAGAAAAGGTGTATAAGAAAGGCAAAGTTATGGTGATCGTTGAGGATTTCAATATGCAGGTGGACTGGGAAAATTAGGTTGGTAGTGGATTGCAAGAAAAAGAATTTGTGGAATGTCTACGAAATGGCTTTTTGGAGCAGCTTGTGGTGGACACACGAGGGAACAGGCAATACTGGATTTAAAAACAAAGTTGCTGGAAAAGCTCAGCAGGTCTGGCAGCATCTGTGAAGGAGAAAACAGAGTTAATGTTTTGGGTCCAGTGACCCTTCCCCAGAACTGGATTTAGTGTTGTGCAATGAGGTAGACTTGATAAGGGAGCTTAAGGTGAATGAGCCCTTAGGAGGCAGTGATCATAATATGATTGAATTTACGCTGCAATTTGATAGGGAGAAGATAGAATCAGAGGTAATGGCATTACAGCTGAATAAAGGCAACTTCAGAGGTATAAGGGAGGAGCTGGGCAGAATTGACTGGGTTAGGAGCCTAGCAAGAAAGACATTGGAACAGCAATGGCAGGAGTTTCTAGGAGTAATTCAGGAGACACAGCAAAAATTCATCCCAAGGGAAAAGAAGCATGGTACAGGGAGGATGAAGATAACCATGGCTGACTAGGGAAGTCAGTGATAGCATCAAAACATATAATGTGGCGAAGGGCAGTGGGAAACCAAAGGATTAGGAAGCTTACAAAGGCCAACAGAGAGCAACAAAAAATGAAATAAGAAGGAAGAAGATTAAAAATGAGGGTAAGCTAGCCAGTAATATAAAGGAGGACTATAAGAGTTTCTTTAGACATATAACGGGCAAAGAAGTGGCAAAAGTGGATATTGGAGCTGTGGAAAATGACACGGAAGAGATAGCAGTGGGGAACAAAGAAATGGCTGAGGAACTGAATAATTACTTTGCATCAGTCTTCACAGTGGAAGACATGAGTAATATCCCCAAAAATTTGAGAGAGTCAGGGGGCAGAGCTGAGTATGGTGGGCATCACTAAGGAGAAGGTGCTAGGAAAACTGAATGGCCTGAAGTTGGATAAATCACCTGGAACAGATGTACTATACCTCAGAGTACTTAAGGAGATAGCTGAAGAGATAGTGGAGGCATTAGTGGTGATCTTTCAGGAATCGCTAGAGTCAGGGAGGTTCCCAGAGGACTGGAAAACTGCAAACGTGACACTCCTGTTTAAAAAGGGAGTAAGGCAAAAAAATGAAAATTACAGGCCGATTAGCCTAATCTCAGCCATAGGTAAGATTTTAGAGTCGATTGTGAAGGATGAGATTTCTGAATACTTGGAAGTGTATGGTAAAGTAGGGCAAAGTCAGCATGGTTTCAGCAAGGGGAGGTCATGCCTGACAAATCTGTTGGAATTATTTGAGGAAAAAGTGAGCAGGTTAGACCAAGGAGAGCCAATAGATAGACTTCACTTTGACAAGGTGCCGCACAGGAGGCTGCTGAGTAAGATAAGGGCCCATGGTGTTAGAGGTAAGGTACCAGCATGGATAGAAGATTGGCTGTCTTGGCAGAAAGCAGAGAGTGGGGATAAAAGGGTCTTTCTCAGGATGGCAGCTGGTGACAAGTGGTGTTCCACAAGGGTCAGTGTTGGAACCACAACTTTTCACGAATGATCTAGATGAAGGAACTGAGGGCATTCTGACTAAGTTTGCAGATGGTACAAAGATAGGTAGAGGGACAGGTAGTGTTGAGGATGTGGGGAGGCTGCAGAAGGACTTGGACAGGTTAGGAGAGTGAGTAAAGAAGTGGCAGATGGAGTACAATGTGGGAAAATGTGAGCTCATGCACTTTGGTAAGAAGAATAGAGGTATGGACTATTTTCAAAATGAGGAAAAAATTCAGAAGTCTGAAGTGCAAAGAGACTTGAGAGTTCTAGTCCAAGATTTTCTCAAAGTAAACTTGCAGGTTGAGTCAGTAGTCAGGAAGGCACATGCAATGTTGGCATTTATTTTGAGAGGACTTGAATAAAAAAGCAGGGATGTACTACTGAGGCTTTATAAGGCTCTGATCAGGCCACATTTGGAGTACTGTGCACAGTTTTGGGCACCATATCTCAGGAAAGATGACTGGCCCTAGAGCAGGTTTGGAGGAGGCTCATGAGAATGGTCCCAGGAATGAAAAGCTTCACATATGAGGAATGTTTGAGGACTCTGGCTCTATATTTGTTGGAGTTTAGAAGGATGAGGGGGGATCTAATTGAAACTTACAGAATACTGAATGGCCTGGACAGAGTGAATGTTGGGAAGATGTTTCCATTGTTAGGAGAGACTAGGATCCAAGGTCACAGACTTAGAGTAAAGGGAAGTCATTTTAGCATGGAGATAAGAAGAAACTTCTTCAGCCTGATAGTGGTAAATCTGCGGAATTCACTGCCACAGAAGGCTGTGGAAGCCAGATCATTGAGTATATTTAATACAGATAGGTAGGTTCTTGATTGTCAATGGGATCAAGGGTTAAAGGGAGAAAACGGGAGAATGGGGTTGAGAAACTTATCAGCCATGATTGAATGGAGGATCAGACTCGATGGGCTGAATGGCCTAATTTCTGCTCCTACGTCTTATGGTCTTAGATACAAACAGCATTCAGAATTCAAAATAATGGCATATAAAGGTTAATTACTTTTATGAAAAGCTAAAAAAAACTAATTAGACAGGCCTTCTGAAGCAGTGACCTAATTCAGTATGTGTTAGACAGCAGGGATTCCTGGAAAGTAAATGGATAATTAGGTACAGTGGAGTGGTTATGACAGATGTAGTTAATATATTGAAGGCCGTTGGCTTGTTTTCAATTTGGAATAATCAAGGATTGACTTTTGGTTTAGAAAGCCCAGAAATTGAAAGATATAAAAGCAGTTTGGTGTTGACCCGACTGGAGTTAGAAACAAGTATGGTCTCGCCTGGGAAGAACATTTTCTTTCAGCGCAGTTAAGCATATATGTTACCTTAGCAGAAAATATAGTTCATGCATCTTCAGACCAGGAGCAATTAGTTAGATATCTGCAGGTTGTTGGAAGTTGTGAAAGTCTAAGCTGTCATATTGTGAGAATTTATGTAAGACTTCACAGTTCATAGGACAAGGACTGGAAAAAAATCAAAGAAGTGAAACTAAAATATTGATGTAGAGATGGAATTTTTGTGGATCTGAATTGCTGTAAAGTGATGATTTTGCAGAATAGGTTGAAACCTTGTTTTTGCATTGTGTTTTAAGATTTTTCCGTGTTCCATATCTGGATAGCATTTTTTTTAACCTTGATTTTGTCTTTCGTACAATGAACTCCTGTTGAAGAAAGTCAGCAGCCTTGTGTAACCATGTTTTAGTGAATGACCTCCATGTTAAGTAAAATGAAAACAAAATCTATCAAGTCAGATTTCGTTCCGGGATCTGATTTTTCCATTAGCTGGAATCATAACAATTGTTCCTGGAAGTTTCTAGAGAAGGCCAGATACACCCAATTTTGAAAGTAGGAAAAGCCAGAACTGGTTCTTGTCTACCTCTGGATATGGCATTCATCTTTGAAATATTCATTATATATTCCTGGTTGAAATAATCATTAGTTTATTGCATTCTTACTTTTCTTTGTTGTAACTTATCATTCCACGGAATGAAATTATTATTCATTCCCATTAAATAAGTGTATTTGCCAAACAAATGAAGCAAGAATGAAATTGGGTATTGACTTGGGTCACTGTTGTGGACCGGACCAAACCCCCTCAAAACAAGGCAATAGCCTAGACCCTAACATTTATTTTATTTGAAAGCAAGTATTAGGTTCTACATTCAAGGTGTGTTTCCATTGGTCAAACACTGAATAAAGAAAAATACACTTTATTCTTACACTGTGGTTAAAATACAAACAAAAAAATGAATTGGCATAACTTTAACTTTAACCTTCCCTTTAAAGGTTCACCTACCACAGATAGTAACCCTAACACTCTATCTCCACTAATTGGTGTAACTAAGTCCCAGCGTATTCAGTCTCTCCTTATACTCAAACCCTCCAGTCCTGGTAGCATCCTTGTAAATCTTTTCTGCATCTCCTACATTTATATCATGCACTATCAGTTTAGTACTTCCCAGCTTATCCCTACATATCTCATCATGTGATTGTAATAACTCTTTCCTCTGGAAGGTAACTCAATAATTTATCCCATTTTTTGACAACTTCCTCATTGTCCAGTTTAATTTGAGGAATGTCCAATTCAGAATTATTCAGATTTGGTTCTTCAATCTGCGTTGTAACCAGTAACACATTCTCCTTTTGCTTTCCTTACCTGTCTAAATACCGTTTGAGTATATTCACATGACACACTCTGTGAGTTTCCCTTCTATCTGGTGTTCTTATCAAATAATTCACCTCACTCAATTTGCTTTCAATTTGATAAGGCCCACTAAACCTTGCCTTTAAAGGTTCATCTACCACTGGTAGTAACACTAATACTTTATCTCCACCAGCAAAATTGCAAAATTTGATCTCTTGTCCGCTTTCTGTTTCATCACGTGCTGTGCTGTTTTTAAATGTGTCTAGCCAACTCAACCACTCTATTTAATCCCTCAGATTTGACAGATAGTCCAAATATGTAGTCTTATAATTTCAGTGGTCCTCTTATCTCATGCCCAAAAGCTAATTCAAATGGACTGAATTTAGTTGATTCATTAAGTGCATCACTACTGGTAAAAAGTACAAGAATTCCTTTATGCCTATCCTCTGGATAGTCTTGACTATAGGCCCTCAACATGTTCTTTAAAGTTTTATTCTAATACTCCCTGTGATTCTGGAGCATACGCAGTGGATTTGAATTGTTTAATTCCTAAGCTATCCATAACTTCCTTGAATATAACTCACGTAATATTTGATCCTTGATCTGATTGTTTTTCTGTGAGTAGTCCACATCTGGTAAAAATTTCAGTAACTTTTCTACAATCCTTTTCACTGTGATACTGCATAATGGAATGGCCCCTGAAAATCTAGTAGACACATTTATTATGGTCAACAAATCCTGATTCTCACCTTTTGTTCTGAGGAGGGGTTCTATGTAAACAATTAAGAATCTTGTAAAATATTCCTCAAATGCTGGAAGTGGTATTAAGGTCAGAGATAAAAGGTACTGCAGATGCTGGAGAATCCAAGATAACAAGCATGGGGCTTGATGAACATAGCAGGTCAAGCAGCATCATAGGAGCAGGAAAACTTGACATTTCGGGCCTAAACCCTTCATCAAATTTCTGATGAAGGGTTTAGGCC
>JAHRHZ010000014.1:70180047-70205728 GCA_024137785.1 Ginglymostoma cirratum
GGCCTAAACCCTTCATCAGAAATTTGATGAAGGGTTTAGGCCCGAAATGTCAAGTTTTCCTGCTCCTATGATGCTGCTTGACCTGCTGTGTTCATCCAGCCCCATGCTTGTTATAGTGGTATTAAGGTGATGCTTTTATCTCTGACTAAGGTTTTCCTTTTACTTGTCATGTGTGGTATGACTGGCAAAAGTCAACCATGCCACTGTGCAGTCCAGGCCAATAAAAATGTTTCAGTATTTTGGCTTGAGTTTTCCTTACTCCCAAATGGCCTCCTATTGGTAACTCATGCTCCCTGCAATGCCTCCTTTCTATAACCCGCCAGCAATACAGCTTGGTGAACTGCTGGAGCAGGAAAGTTGACGTTCCCGACACGAAACATCAACTTTCCTGCTCCTCTGATGCTGCCTGGCCCGCTGTTCTCCTCCAGCTCCACACTGTGTTATCTCTGACTCCAGCATCAGCAGTTCTTACTATCTCTTGGTGAACTTCTGCCCATTTTTCATCTGCCTGTATATGTGCTGGTCTCCATTTTCTCTTCAAAATTTCATTTTTAAAATAGCAATATTCTAGGATACACTCATTCTTCTGTGTTGGCTTTTTCATATGACTGCTTTAGTTTTTCATCTTCCTGTTGTAATTCAGCTAACATCTTTGAACTAAAAATATCTTCCTTGTCCTCCACCTGTTCTTGCTTTTTTTCCCTCTCTCAACCATTTGAGCAAAGATAGTTTCTGATAATTGAACTTCAACTTCCCTGTCTTTACTCTTTCTTTCACCTCCTGCTTCAACCTGTGACTTTGTGACCTCGTTACCATACAGTCAGGAAAAATCCCAGGATATACTTCCTGTAATACTTCAGTTGTCTGATTGTCCACTGGCTTTTCAAGCAAAGTAGGCATCACCCCTACCTGTGTTCCAGCTATATCATTATCGAGAATAAAGTATAATTCCGGAACCAAGAATTTCTCTATTACTCCTATCTTCACTTTTCAGTGGACTCTCCAGCTTCATCTTATATAATGGAATGCTACTCTTCTCACTATGAATTCCACGCATTACTACCTTTTCTGGCAATATTCCTTCTGAATTACATATTGCTTCATCTCTCACCATCAAAGATTGACTTGCTCCTGCATCTCTTAAAATCTTAATTTCTTTACATGCTCCTCCTGATTCACCTGAGTAACCCTTACCCATACAAGTATAGATAATTCTCCTATAACACGATAGTTGTGACCTTGCGCTATAGAAAATTGCATTATAGGGAAATCGCTGTAGAAAATCACTATAACTGTACAGCAGAAAGTTCATGTTGTCCAAATAGCACCCATTATTCATCAATTGTCTTACAGCCAATTTGCGTTAACAAAACACGTATTATAGCAGAACTACCTGTAAATTCTTTAGAGATCTGGCACTTTGTTATCAATCAATCCCTGAACAGACTACATTTTTTTGCTGATTTTTACCTTCCACTGTGCTTTCCTTTACCACTTTAACAAAACCCACTAGCTTGTCTTGTTTTCCAACATCTTGCCAGTGTTTTTCTTAAATCACCAACACTGCAAATTCATGCGGCCTATTACAGTGGAAGCACCGGATGTTTTTTACTTCTCTTCACTCCTCTCATGGGTTTCCTTTTTAACCTGTGGTAAGCTACCTTTACTCTCTTCAATGAGAACTCCTTTTCCTTTAACACCTGAGGATTTCTCTTTTCCTCAATTTCTATCCCTCACAAACTTTGATTTATGAACCGACTCATAATCATCTGCCATTTCAGCTGCTAATCTTGCAGTCTTAACTCTCTGCTCTTCCACATGAGTTCTCAATACCTCAGAAAGTGAATTTTTGAATTCCTCCAAATTAACAGTCTCTCTAACAGCATCACGTGTTTGACCTATTTTCAATGCCCTTATCCACCTCCCAGAGCTACTGTTCTGATCTTTTCAAACACGATGTACATTTGACCAAGTTCCCTTCTTAGATTCCTAAAATGTTGTCTGTAGGATCCTGGTATTAGTTCATATGCTCTTAAAATGGCATTTTTCAGCTCATCAAATTCCCCAGATACCTCCTCGGATAGTGATACAAATACCTCACTAGCTCTACCTACCAACTTTGTTTGGATCAACAATGCCCACATTTCATTTGTTTAGCAACTATCTCAAATGAATTGAAAAAGGCTTCCACATCCTTCTTGTCGAACCTTGTTAATACTTGGACATAGTTAAGCAGATCCGCACCAGGCCTTTTGTTTGCTCACCATCACTGTCCTCATCGCTACTCCCACCTTTTACCTCTCCCTCCACCATTTTAAGTCAACTTTCACTTTTCAGTTCCAACTGCCAAAGTTCAAAATTCTCCATCCCTTTCTTCCAAGAGAGCTATTCATTCTTTTTCTTCTGCTTTCAATCATTAACTCAAACTGTTTCATTTCCTTTTCATATTCAAGTTGTTTCATTTGCAATTGATTGGCCATTTCCAATGATTCCGATTTCTGGCAATTATAAATGCAGCACTATTACTGCAATTACCTCCCTTTTCTTCGTGCAAAAAGGCAAACCCAACTCCAGTTTATCTGCCAATTCCGAAAGCTTTACCATACTCACCTTCTGTAAACCACCCAGAATGACTTCTTCCACACCCAGGAAAATCTTAACCACAGAATGAGCCATTATTACACAAAGCACTCCCTATGTCAACCAACCGAATGCAACACCTGAAAAGAGGACACCAACACTCATCATTTTTCACTGTCTTTGAGTCCGATAATCCATGATCCACCTTGGAATTAGAGATTTTAATCTCATCAAGACTCCCCAATGTGTTATGGACCAGACAAAACTCCCTCAAAATATCGAGGAGACAGCCTAGACCTTAATTTTTAACTTATTTAGAGGCAAGTGTAAGGCACTGCCTTCCAGATGTGATTCAATTGGTCAAACTACTAGGCTTTAAGCAAAACACACTTTATTCTTACATCTCTGTCAAAATACTTTACAAAATAATATATATTTTAACTACTACTCATCAACTATTCCAGTACAGAGGCATCCAATAAACAAACTCTTGGCAAAGGAAAATTGAGCAAGACAGATTTCCCTAACTTGCAATCTTCTCCTGTTCAGGAGAAAGGAAAAACCAGAAGAATGAATTCAGCACCAGAGAGAGAGAACTCAAACTTTTTGCAGCAGCAAGGAGAGAGCTGTATCTAGCAGTTTCAACTCCAAACACCAACATCCACCCACCCGCCAACTTCAACAACTGAAAGCAAAACTAAAATCCTGGGTCTGTGTGAGCCTGACTCCACCTACTCATACTTCTTTTCTCTACTTTTAAAAAAACACCAAAGCTATTTACTATACTTTCTATAGAGCAGACACCTCAGCACCCGAGTTTATAACACCCCTCTTTAAGAGAACCAGGACAGAACAAATCCCTCTTAAAGGAACATATTGTCAAATCACACAAATAAAAAACATTCCAATGCTTTGTTTAAAAGAAGTTTTTATCTGTATTTTAATATTTTGCTTTCTAATTTATTTGTGAAAAAGACCATTGTGGTAAATATACATTTCTGGCTAAATAAAACCTGGAAGGACTGTGAATGCTTTCTGACCCATCTTCAGCACTTCAGCACTCATTCTCTCTCCTCCCTCCTGCAACAGTGATAGGGTCCCCCATGTCCTTTCCTACCATCCCACCAGCATCCATACCCAGAGGCTCATTAGCCACCATTTCCACCACCTCCAAAGAGATGCCACCACCAGACATGTATTCCCCTCCTTTTCCTTGTCAGCCTTTTGCAGGGACCATTCCCTCCAGGACACTTGGTCCACTCTTCCTTCACACCCAATAGCCCCTACACAGCCTTACAGCGCCTTTCCTTGCAATCACAGAAGGTGTAACACCTGCCCATTTAGTTCCTCTGTCCTCAGTACCCAGGGTCCCTGGTGCTGTGAGGCAGCAGTGCTTACCACTGAGCCAACGTGCCTCCCTGTGCAACTGTCTGTATGGAGTTTGCACTTTCTCCCTGTGTCTGCATGGGTTTCCATTGGGTGCTCTGGGGGTTTCCTCCCACAATCCAAAGGTGTACAGGTTAGGTGGCTAAAGTACCTGTAGTATTCAGGGATGTGTAGGTTAGGTGCATTAGCCATGGGTAAAGCAGGATTATAGGGTAGGGGTATAGGCCTGGGTGGGATGCTCTTCAGAGGGTTGGTATGGACTTGTTAGACCAAATGGCCTGTTTCCACACTGTAGGGATTCTATTCTATTCTATCCAAGGGCCCAAACACACCTTCCAGGTGAAGCAGTGCTTCGTTTCACCTGCACTTCACACCATCTAAACCATTGCTCACAATGTGGTCTCCTCTGCATTGTTGAAACAAAGTGTAGGCTGGGTGAACACTTCACAGAAAACCTACGTTCTGTCCGCAAAAAAAATTCTGAGCTTCTAGCTGCCTGCCACTTCAACACATCCTGTTCCCTGGCCAACATCTCTATCTCAGGTTTGCTGCAGTGCTCCAGCAAAGCTCAATGTAAGCTGGAAAAACAGCACCTCATTTTCTGCTTGGCGGCCCTGCACTCCTTGTGCACTCAATATTGAGCTCAACAATTTTAGGACTTGAGTTCTCCCATGTCCTCACACCAAACCCCACACACCATGCCTTGTTATCACACAATCTGCTATTACACACAATCCATTGTTAGCCACCCACAGCCCCCATTAATAGCTATTCACTCCCCTAGCTGGATCATTATCCACTCCTTTGTCTATTCAACTGTTCTTCTCTCTCTGTGGGCTCTATCCACGCCTATTGTTTACTCTTTAACCCGTCCTCCCGTCCTATCTTCTGCATATAAACTGACATTTTCCTAGCTACCACCAGTTCTAAGGAAGGGTCACTCGACCCGAAACGTTAACTCTGATGTCCCTCCACAAATGCTGCCAGACCTGCTGAGTTTTTCCAGCAATTTCTTTTTTTTTTTGGTTTTGATACATTTCTGTCTATTGGATTATCAACTTTAAATCCAATACTACCAACAGACATGCATAACAGGTTAGAAACATGATTCAGACAGAAAATAGCTGGGCACTTTTTGAAACATATTAGGTAAAACACAGAAAAATTTTCTGAATGGTACTAAAGATTGAAGGGTTTTATTATATTAGTTGTTTATATGGCTAAGGTTTATCATTTTGTGATGTTGAATCCAGGATGTTGCGTGCTCAATGGTAGCATTGTCACTTCTGAACCAGAAGGTTTTGAGTTTTGAGCTTAAGCCCTCACTGCCCCAACAACTCCTTCCAAATACCTGAGCACATAGGCTATGCTGACACATCAGTTGCTCTGTTAGAGATGTTAGCTTTCACAGGAAACATTGAACTGTCTGCCCCATGACACTCTTTGATGAACAGCAGGGGCGTTATCTCATTACCCTTGGGAACTTTGATCCCTCAACCAAAACCTAAAACAAATGAACCTGGCAATTTACTTAATTGATGTTTGTAGGAGAATTCTGTGTGAAATTTAACTGCCAGTCATGATTGTATCTAGAAATACATGTGGCAGAATGTGGTACATTCTGGAAACTGATAGTTAGTGTCAATGATAACAAGCATGGGGCTGGATGAACACAACAGGTCAAGCAGCATCATAGGAGCAGGAAAACTTGACGTTTCAGGCCTAAACCCTTCATCAGAAATGGGGGAGGGGAAGAGGGTTCTGAAATAAATAGGGAGAGAGGGGGAGGCGGATAGAAGATGGATAGAGGAGAGGATAGGTGGAGAGGAGGCAGACAAGTCCAAGAGGCGGGGATGGAGCCAGTAAAGGTGAGTGTAGGTAGGGGGGTAGGGAGGAGATAGGTCAGTCCAGGGAGGACGGACAGGTCAAGGGGGCGGGATGATGTTAGTAGATAGGAGATGGGGGTATGGCTTGGGGTGAGAGGAAAAACCGGTTAGGGAGGTGGAGATGAGCTGGGCTGGTGTCAATGATTCTTTGTTAATGTTTGGAGCCCTCTATTGGTTGCTAATATGAGGAAGGAAATGACCAACTGTGGTTCAGATGGGATGTAGGTCTGTTTACTGGAGTGGTCAGAGGTGCTCAAGATGGTACATAAGATACCATTAAAATGTGGTGCTTTATCCTGGGTTACGTTGAGTGTCTTAAATGTCGTTGGAGCTACACCTATTCAAGCAAATGGAGCATATTCCATCACACTCCTGACTTGTGCCTTGTAGATGGTAGACAGGCAGTGAGAAGTCAGAGTGAGTTACTCCACATCTGGCCTGCTCTTGCAGCTATTGTATTTTTATTGCTAGTCTAGCTCAGTTTCCAATCAATGTAATAGAGGATAGGATAGAATAGGACAGAATACTATTGTCATGTGTACTCCAGTACAGGAGTACAGCAAAGCTTTTACAATGGCTGCCTTTAATGGTGCCATCTTAGTTACAAGTACCTAGGTACAAATCTTACAGAGTAAGAAGGAATATAGATTAGCATGAAAAAGTGAAAAAGTCCAGAATGATAATCAGTGACCATAACTACTTAAGTTCCAGTCCGTGCCTGCAGGCCCCAGAGCACGAGGCCATGCTGCCTCCACTTGCCAGTCTCCATCCACTTCACACCGCCTCCGGTCCAGGAATCGCCCACTCGCTCTGCCTCGTGACACGGCCCGTGCTCACTCTGCTGTGGGACTCGGCCCATGCTCGCTCCGCCGTGGGATTTGGCCCATGTTCGCTCTGTTGTGGGACTCGGCCCGTGCTCAGTCCGCTCCGCCATGTGTCATGGCCCACTCACTCCATTCCTTGACTCCATTGTCCAGGTAGAGGAATCAGCAATGGTAATGCCATTCAATGTCAAGCAGTGCTGGTTAGATTCTCTCTTGTTTTGAGATGGTCAGTGCCTGGCACTAGTGTGACATGAATGTTACCTGCTGTGATGTCAGCCCATGCCTGGATGTATTCCAGGTCTTGCTGCTTAGGAACATGAGTTGCTCCAGTGTCTGACGAATCACAAATTTGCTGAGCATTATGTAATCATCAGCAACCATCCCCGAATTTCTAGAATTTTCATCTTTGCCTCATGTAGTGTTGATCCGTCAGCACTGAAGACTGGTGATGAACCTGTGGACTGATATCTATAGACTGATTTCACAACGTCATCAAATCTCTTCCAGTATTTGTTGTCTGCCTATGACAGAGGATTTAATTGTTTTCTGATTCATTCAAGCAACTTGTATCTCTCTGAACATTGAACAATCGTGAAGATGTTTTGTTAAGTATTTGTCTTGGGACAGTGATGAAGTGTCATTGAAGTAAACTTCAATGTTCTCTCCTCCAGTGGTTTTGGGATTACCTCGTTGTTTTCATTGAACCAATCTTTGCTTATGAGAGTTACAGTCAAGGACCTCGAGAGCAGTGGAGACCATTACATACCTGAGTGTGGCCTGTCATTCTCAGTGAGTGCTCATTTAAACCGTACGCATGCTAGTCTTGAATTTCTATGAAGTGAGATTTCTTAATGGGTGCCTGTTTGAGCACTGAGACATTGAGACATTTATGACTCTTTGTTTCCTGGGGTGTCAAAATGATAGATTTTGATGTTTAAGTAGAAACAATAAAGCAGTAGTCAGTCTATCAGTTAGTATCATGTGATGGTTTCACTCCACTCTCGTCCTGTGTGCTCCCTGCCTTGTGATGACTTTGCAGGTGGCAATGCACAGAACCAGGGTGTATCCCAGATGTTTCCTTACAGTTAGGGAAGTGGAAAACAATGTTGGTGATTAACACCTCAAACTCTGTACACACCTTCAACCAGAAGAGACTATCACTGTTACCATTGCAACCTTATATTTTTTCCAGTGAATACTTCCCACATCTGGTGATCTGCATCAACTCTTGCATTGAAATCAAGTATCATTAGCTTGTCCGTGCTAAAAGGTAACAACATGTTGAAAGAGATCAGCAAATAAGAAAAAGTAGGAGGTCAAAAAAAAGGCCATCATTGAAACTTGGCTGAGGGACATGGATTTGTGAACACTTGACACAATGTGGTGCAGGGGCCGAGGATGTGGAATATTTTGACAAGAACCTGTAAGGCAGGATTGAGGAGTAATCCCTTGGATTTATCACCCGGAGAGGCACTAGGCCTTGTTTACCTTGTATTCCGGGTCTGAAGAGAGTGTTTGCCACATCCTCTGTCACTAACACCTGACAAATAAAACGCCTCTCTCACTAGAAGAGACTTGGGAATCTTATGTGTCCTATTGGCAAATAATTGCTGTTCTGTCAATGTTTCCTTTACCTGGACACCCACTAAGGCATGATTTGGATGAGGGAATAAAATGTAACGTCTCAAAGATGATACCAAGTTGATTGGGAGGGTGAACTGTGACGAGGATGCAGAGATCCTTCAGCATGATCTGGACAGGTTGGGTGGGTGGGCAAATCAATGGCAGATGCAGTATAATTTGGATAAATGTGAGGTTATTCACTTTGGAAACAAAAACAAGAAGGCAGATTATTAACTGAATGGCTATAAATTGGGAAAGGGGATGACTTGGGAGTCCTTGTGCACCAGTCATTGAAGGTAAGCAAGCAGGTGCAGCAGGCTGTAAAGAAGGCAAATGGTATGTTGTCCTTCATTGCGAGAGGTTTTGAGTACAGGAGCAGGGATGTGTTGGTGCAGTTATGCAGGGCCTTGGTGAGGCCACACCTGGAATATTGTGTGCAGTTTTGGTCTCCTTTTCTGAGGAAGGATGCTCTTGCTCTTGAGGGAGTGCAGCGAAGGTTTACCAGGCAGATTCTGGGGATGGTGGGTCTGATGTATGAGGAAGAGAGTGACTAGGTTAGAATTGTTTCCGCAGGAGTTCAGATGAATGGGGGAGGGGATCTCATAGAGACTTATAAAATTCTAACAGAACTGGACAGGATAGATGCAGGGAGGATGTTCCCGATTGTGGGTATGTCTGGAATCAGGGGTCACATGAGGATTTGGGGTACATCATTTAGGACTGAGATGAGTGGACATTTCTTCACCCAGAGAGTGGTGAGTCTGTGAATTCATTACCACAGGAAGTAGTTGATGACAAAACATTGAACATATTCAAGAGGTGACCAAATATAGCACTTGGAGTGAATGGGATCAAAGTATATGGGGAGAAAGCAGGATTAGGCTATTGAGTTGGACAATCAGCCATGATCGTGAAGGCTGAATGACCTCCTCCTGCTCCTATCTTCTATGTTTCTATTTCTCTACGGCTTTTATTCTATCATTTGTTTTCAGGACTACCCTTCCACATTCACCCTCGCCAACTTGTTCTATCTTGCTCAATTGAAGATCATCAGCTGGGTCCACAGTGTGATGCATTTACGCGTGCTAGAAGCAGCATACAAAAATACTCTAGACTCTGTTTTATGTAGGTGAAAGGAATTTGTACTTACATTGCCTTTTTTTTTTCAAGAAGGGGGTCATGGAGACATCCAAACTCTGCTGCATTCCCCACGACAATGTCCTAGCCAATCAGTATCTATCTGCCTGGGCATGTGAACTGAGATTGACAGTTAACTGTTCATGCCAATGACAGCCCAAGCAACCTGCACCCTCTACTCATTCTGCATAAAATGGTGCCTCTGTTTTCTTTTCAAAGTCTGTTTCTTGCATCCTACTCCTGGTGAATGCAAGACAAAAAGCTTCAACTTCTAATTTAGCCATGTTTAAGTTCTGTACTACCAAACATTTATTTGAAATAAATGAGTTTGCAACTTTGATTGCTTTCATAACACAGTGTAGCGCTGGATGAACACAGCAGGCCAGGCAACATCAGAGGAGCAGGAAAGCTAACATTTCAGGTCAGGGCACTTCTTCAGAAATGGGGGAGGAGAAGGGGGCTCTGAAATAAATAGAGATGGGGGGCAGTGAATGCAGGTAGATAGTGGAGTGGATAGGGTGGGAGAGAAGACGGACAGGTCAGTGAGGTGGGAATGAAGCTAGTAAAGGTGAGTGCAGGTGGGTAGTGGTGGGGATTGGTCAGTGACGTGGGAGGAGTAGATTGGTGGGAGAGAAGATGGACAGGTCAAAGAGGCAGGGATGAGATGAGGGCCTGGTCATGGGATCAGGTCAGGGGTGGGGAGATTTTGAAGCTTGTAAAGTCCACATTGAGACCACTGGATTGTAGGGTTCCATGGTGGAATATGAGGTGCCGTTCTTCCAGTTTCCGGGTGGCATCGTTGTGACACTAGAGGAGGCCCAGGATGGATATGTCATCCAGGGAATGGGAGGTGGAGTTAAAATGGTTTGCGACTGGAATGTGTTGTTGTTTGGTGCGAACCGAGCATAGGTGCTCTACAAAGCAGTCTCCTTGATGTAGAGGAGGCCACATTGGGAACAGCAGATACAATAGACCACATTAGCAGATGTGCAGGTGCAAATTTGTTTGATGTGAAAGGTCTTTTTGGGGCCTGGGATTGAGGTGAGGGGGGAGGTGTAGGGGCAGGTGTAGCACTTCCTGCGGTTGCAGGGAAAGGTGCCGGGGGTGGTGGGGCTGGCGGAGAGAACGGTCCCTCCGGAGGGCAGATAAGGGTAGGGAAGGAAATATATCCTTCGTAGTGGGGTCAGATTGCAGGTGGTGGAAGTGGCGAAACATCAGCTTTCTTGCTCCTCTGATGTTGCCTGGCCTGCTGTGTTCCTCCAGCTCCACACTGTGTTATCTCAGACTTCAGCATCGACTGTTCTTACTATCTTTGATTGCTTTCATGTTGCATTCACTATTTTGTCAATCAATAAATATCACACAGCAGAATTTCAACATCATACCTTCTAGTTTGGTAAATTCAAGGAAGAGTAAGGTTCCTGTATAGTCATGCTCAAACAGTGATACTAGATATTGTTGGACAGCAAATGTGTCATATTCCCGAAAAAGGCAGCTGTTTAGTTATATAAAATGGTGAATAATCAAGGCATTGCAAATGCTTGCTTAACATCAGACTCAAAGCCTTTCCTACTCTTCTAAATTCATCATGCAGCTGTCAAAACAAACGTGCTTTACAACAAATCTCAGCAATGTATTTTAAGGCATATCACTATGATAGGAACTGTACCTTTAAGCATTCATGCCTTAGATTCATGATGGTATAATTATGTTACTCAGTTACACTGAGTTGGCAAAGACAGTCATGATCAGAAGTTACAGACTGCCTGCTGACTCACTCTTAGAAAAAGAACATTAAACAGCTTTAAAGTTAAAAATGTAACAGCCAAAAGATACAATCCCAATCAGCTGTCTCTCTTTCAAATTTTGTATAATTAAAGGCAAATTACATATAGACTTTATAATCATGGAACTCCCTTGATGTTTTCAAAAAGTTTCATCCAGTGGAGAGCATTTGCTGGTCACTTCAGTATCATCATTGCCTCCTCGGAGATACAAAAACTTTTCAATAGCACTTAAGGATAGCAGATAAACCAAAATCTACGGAACTATTGATCAGTTTTCTGATTCAGTATGTAGATGCACCTGGGGAAATAAGGCAGGGCAGGTGACTGAGGTGTCACTGGGGGAGCACTTTGGGACCAGTGACCATAATTCTATTAGTTTTAAAATAGTGATAGAAAAGGATAGATCAGATCTAAAAGTTAAAGTTCTAAATTGGAAGAAGGCCAATTTTGAGGGTGTTAAGCAAGAACTTTTCAAAAATTGACTGGGGGACAATGTTTGCAGGTAAGGGAATAGCTGGAAAATGGGAAGCCTTCAAAAATGAGATAACGAGAGTGTAAAGACAGTATAAAAACTGAAAGAACTGCGGATGCTGTAAATCAGGAACAAAAGCAAAGTTGCTGGAAAGACCCAGCAAGTCTGGCAGCATCTGTGAAGGAGAAAACGGAGTTAATGTTTTGGGTCCAGTGACCCTTGCTCAGAACTGTCCTGAGGAAGGGTCACCAGACCCGAAACGTTAACCTTATTTATTCCTTCACAGATGCTGCCAGACCTGCTGGGCTTTTCCAGCAACTCTGCTTTTGTGCAAAGACAGTATGTTCCTGTTGGGTGAAGGGCAAAGCTGGTAGGTGTAGGGAATGCTGGATGAGTAGAAAAACTGAGATTTTGGTTAAGAATAGAAGGAAGCATATTCAGGTACAGGCAGCAGGGATCGAGTGAATCCCGAGAAGAGTGTAAAGGCAATTGGAGTATACTTAGGAGGGAAATCAGGAGAGCAAAAATGAGACATGAGATAGCTTTGGAAAATAGGATTAAGGAGAATACAAAGGGATTCTACAAATATATTAAGGACAAAAGAGTAACTAGGGAGAGAATAGGGTCCCCTAAAATTAGCAAGGCCACCTATGTGAAATCACGGGAGATGGGGGAGATATTAAACGAGTGTTTTCCATCAGTTTTTACTGTGGAGAAGGATACTGAAGATAGAGAATGTGGGGAAATAGTGACATCTTGAAAAATGTCCATATTACAGAGGAGGAGGTGTTGGATGTCTTAAAACGCATAAAACTGGGTAAGGCCCCGGGACCGGACCAGGTGTACCCTCGAACTCTGTGGGAAAACAGGGAAGTGATTGCTGGGCCCCTTGCTGAGATATTTGTATCATTGATAGCCACAGGTGAGGTGCCGGAAGACTGGAGGTTGGCTGACGTGGTGTCACTGCTTCAGAAAAGTGGTAAGGAAAAGCCAGGGAACTGTAGACTGATGAGCCTGACATCGGCAGTGGGCAAGTTGTTGGAGGGAATCCTGAGGGACAGGATTTACTTGTATTTGGAAAGGCAAGGACTGATTAGGGACAGTCAACATAGCTTTGTCCGTGGAAAATTATGTCTCACTGACTGGATTGAGCATTTTGAAGAAATAATAAAGATGACTGGTGAGGGCAGAGTGGTGGACATGATCTGTGTGGATTTTGGTAAAATATTTGACAAGGTTCCTGGTAGACTGGTGAGTAAGGTTAGATCACATGACATAGAGGGAGAACTAGCTATTTGGAGATGGTACTGGCTCGAAAGTAGAAGACACAGGGTGGCGGTGGAGGGTTGCTTTTCAGACTGAAGGCCTGTGACCAGTGGAGTTCCACAAGAATCGGTGCTGGTTTCATTGCTTTTCATCAATTATACAAAGGATTTGGATGTAAATATAGGAGGTATGATTAGTAAGTTTGCAGACAACATCAAAATTGGAGGTGTAGTGGACAGTGAAGAAGATTACTTCAAAGTACAACAGCATCTTGATCAGATGGGCCAATGGGCAGAGGAGTGGCAGATGGAGTTTAATATAGATAATGTGAGGTGCTGCGTTTTGGAAAGACAAATCAGGGCAGGACTTATACACTTAATGGTAATGTCCTGGGGAGTGTTGCTGAACAAAGACATCTTGGAATGCAAGTTGTTAGCTCCTTTCAAGTGGAGTCCCATGTAGACTGGATAGCGAAAAGATATTTTTGTATGCTGGCCTTTATCAGTCAGTGCTTTAAGTATAAGAGTTGGAAGGTCATGATGTGTCTGTATAGGACATTGGTTAGGCCACTTTGGAATAATGCCTGAACTTCCGGTCTCCCTGCTATAGGGAGGATGTTGTGAAACTGGAAAGGGTTCAGAAAAGACTTACGAAGATGTTGCTGGGGTTGGAAGGTTTGAGTTATAGGGAGAGGCTGGATAGACTGGGGCTATTTTCCCTGGAGCATCGAAGACTGAGGGGCGACCTCAAACAAGTTTATAAAATCATAAGGAGCGAATAGACAAGGTCTTTTCCCTGGGATGGGGGACTGCAAAACTAGTGGGCATAGGTTTAAGTTGAGAGGGGAAAGATTTAAAAGGGACCTAAGGAGCAACTTTTTCATGCAGAGGCTGGCGCATGTATAGAATGAGCTGCCAGAGGAAGTGGTGGAGGCTGGTACAAATACAACATTTAAAAGGAATCTGGATGGGTATATGAGGGATATAGGCCAAATGCTGAGCAACAGGACTAGATTAATTGAGGATATCTGGTCAGCATGGATGAATCGGAGCAAAGGGTCTGTTTCCATGCTGTACAGCTCTACGAGTCTGTAGTAATACCAGAGTTGCATTTTGATATATTTAAATGACTGATTTTCATTGTCCCTCTCTGTAGAGGCTGGAAAGTATCATGGAACGGGATGGCTGAGTTAATTGCATTGGCAGTCCTAAGATTAAAATCATCAACCTCTCTTTTAACATCTGTTTAATCTCTCTGTTCTAACCGTGACTGTCTGACCAGTTTGTGGAACTAATTTACCATCTGTGAATTCCTTGGCAATGTATTGCTTTACTGACGATTGCCTTTGATAATGCGAAGGCCTTCCCATTTCAGAATTTCATTGCTGACTAAAGGTATATTTTGCATAATGTTTGTCTCTAATGCAATTCAAAGCATTCTTTAAGTAATGCCATGAACAATTATGTATTGCAATCAGCAAACCGTGGTTCTGAATAACTTCTGTTCTTGTTAAGCCACCACACAGGCTCATTTGCAAGTCCCACTGTGATGTGTACTACACAAAAAGCAATCACACAAACCATTAACATCCATAAACAACACGCCTAGAAAAAGACGAAAGCTGTCACAGGACTTCTTGCGCCCTAATTCCATTGCCTTGACTTTGTCAGACATGTAGATAAAATCCTATGTTTGCATATTAAAATTTCTGCCATACTTTTAGAAAAGTTACAGCAGCAGGATGGAAACTGTTCCATGGAACTTCATGGCCAATATTTTAGGTTCACAGAATCATGGGGATCATTACAGAACTCAAGCTGCAGAATTTAGGCTGGATTCTGTAGGAATTCTGTTGTAGATGTTCAATGGATTGACCAAAGGCACGTATCCAGTTAAATGAATAGAACTGGCAATTACTAATTATCTAATTGAATCATGGTTTAAGTCATTAGCTGGCCAGAATAAATGATGCAGCAGTAATATGTAAACAGTTTCTGCTGCAACAGTGGTTGAGAACTTCCATCATTTCTTTTAGTAAATTCATGGGATGAGTGCATCACTGACAAAGCCAGCATTTTATTGCCCATCTAATTGTCAGCCACTTTGCTGTGGTTCTGGAATCACATTTCAGCCAGGCCAGGTAATGATGACAGTTTCCGTAAAAGGGACATTAGTAAACTAGACGGGGTTTTCCTGGCAATTGATTCATGGTCATCATAAGACCTCTTAATTCCAAATGTTTATTGAATTCAAATTTCACCACCTGCAGTGGGATTTGAACCAAAATGTTCTCCAGAACTTTACATGGGTCGCTGAATTAACAATCCACTGATAATACCACTAGGCCATCATTCCTTTTCACTTTGTGAAATCAGGAATCCTTCCTCACAATACCCACAGATGAATTTCCCATCACCAAAACAATTTGCCTCCAAAGCAGTAGGACGCTGAAAGGGAATGGCACTTATCTAAATGTATGGCAGAAATCTTAATATGCAAACATAGGATTTTATCTGCATGTCTGACAAAGTCAAGGCAATGGAATTAGAGCACAAGCAGTTCTGTGACAGCTTTCATCTTTTTCTAGGCGTGTTGTTTATGGATGTTAATGGTTTGTGTGATTGCTTTTTGTGTAGTACACACCACAGTGGGACTTGCAAATGAGCCTGTGTGGTGGCTTAACAAGAGCAGAAGTCATTCAGAACCACAGTTTGCTGATTGCAATACATAAAGCTGGAACTGGAGTGGATATTTTATTTTTACCATTTATCATTCTTTGCTTCAAGTGTACCACATTCCGTACTGCATAATCTGTATTGGTTTGATAAATGATGTCATTGTTAGGCACCAGAAGTATGCTTGCCCTCACTTCATGACGATCACAAACACCAAAACTAAAACCAGACAATAGTTTCAAAGGATTGTGGTGCAAATCGGGGGAAATTGAGTAGGACTATAGATCAGCCTTGATGTAATTTAAAGGTGGAGTCAGTTAAAGGGATGGCTAACTTGGTAATGTTCCAAGTTCATGGAATGGATACTTGAGACTGATGATCCAAATTGCAGAGAGCTTCAGGATTCTACCACTTCACTGCACATGTCCAATATAATAAAAATTAAGCCTTTTGGGAAACAATTCAATGTCAGAAATGCATGAACAAGAGGAAGAGCAGGATTGATTTTCACATAGTTTCAAGTGAACGTAGATGCGTTCTGAGTATAAAGAAATTCAACTTGCATAACTTTTAACAGTAAATTATAAGAACTTATGATATTGGAGAGTTAATGAAAGCTCAGAAAATAAGATTTTTAGCTAAGTGCTGAGTGGCACCAAAGGATGTTAAAGCTACTCTGCATTGATTGGTGCAAGCAGTGAAGTTGGCACCTGTTACCCACTGAAACTCTGGAAGAAAATTGGAAGTGGTTCGTTTGAAGTGAAAGAGAGAAACAATTAACTGACAGTATTTTGAAATTATTCACAAAATTAGAAAGAAGAAATAAGAATAGCTGAATGATGTTATCAGACAATGGGCCAATGCTTCAACCAAGGCAGTTTCAAAGATTTGTTAAAATTCATTCACGTCACTATCTCATCAATAGATTTACATTTAAATGGCACAGTGGAGAAGGGAATAAAATTGCAGAGAATTTGCTATCAAAAGTATCAATTTTGAATCCACATTTAAATAGGGTAAGTCATACAGCATAGAAATAGGCACCTCAGCCCAACTTGTCTGTGCCATCCAGGTTTGCTAAACAGAGCTAGTCCTATTTGCCTGTGTTTGACCCATATCCCCCTAAACCTTTCCTATCCATGTGCTGGTCCAAATGTCTCTCAAATGTTACAGTTGTACCCACCTCTACCACTTCCTCTGGTAGCTCATTCCGTACATGCGCCCACTTTCTGCATGAAAGGTTGCCCCTTGGGTCCCTTTCAAATCTTTCCCCTCTCACCTTAAACATATGCCCTCTAGTTTTGGACTCCCCCACCCTGAGGAAAAAACCTTGGCTATTCCCCTTATCCATGTCCCTCATGATTTTATAAACCTCTGTAAGGTCACCCCACAGTTTCCTATCCTCCACGGAAAAAAGTTCCAGCCTATCGGCGTCTCTTTATAACTAAATCCCTCCAGTCTTGGTAACACCATTGCAAATCTTCTTTGCACCCATTCCAGTTTAATAGCATCATCCCTATAGCAGGGGAACCAAAACTGTACGCAGTACTCCAAATGTGGCCTTACCAATATCTTGTACAGTCGTTAAGATGACATCCTAAATCCTGTACTCAAGGCTTTCACTGATGAAGGCAAGTGTGCCAAATGCCTCTTCCACCACCTTGTCTACCTGTGACGCCACTTTCATGGAACAATGTCCCTGCACTCTTAGGTCTCTCTGTACGATAACACTCCTCAGGGCCTTACAGTTAACTGTGTGAGTCCTGCCCTGGTTTGTCTTACCAAAATGCAACACTTCACATTTCCCTCAGCATTCGTTATTACCTGGCACTGTTTTAAAATTCATTAACAGGATGTGGGGATTGCTGGCCATTTATTTTGGATCCCTAACTGCCCAGAAGGTTAAAAGTCAATCACATTGCGATGGGTCTGGGCTCACTTGCGGATCACATCAGGTAAGGAAGTTGATGGGTAACTCTATGCAATTTAATGAAAATGGCAGGGTAGTAAGGAAATGCTTGCAATTCGCCATCACCGAGATCAGTTAATTCAGCAACTGGAAATTGACCAAAGCGTCCTTAATTATTATGTACAGGATATTCTGTTGAATATATTCATATCGATAATGGGGACTTCTTTTCATATAGGGTTACCCAGTTCGTTCAGAATATATTTGAGGTGAAATTAAGATGACGTTTCTCCACAAGATTGCTACATCATGGTACAATGCAAAATGATGTTTTAGACTAGCCCAAAACGCTATCATAGGAAACATATGAGAGCTTTATTTAAGCATTATTTGTAGATGTCAAATGATGATAACAGCTAGTATGATTTACCATCTGGTTAGGAATGGGATGGACTGAGTGTTATGTTCACCCAAGCAGAATGGATGACAATAAAAATTCCATATGCAATGGAGCTTATAAAGTGAGTTTTTTTTCATTTATTTTCACTGTGTGAGAGCAATTTTTATGTTGTTTCTCTTCACCACATTTATTTTAATATTTAACTAGTACTAGTAAAACATGTTGAAAATGAGCCGTCATGCTTTATACTATAAATTTCCTTGAGCTCTGCAACTCCAGAAATAGATTTTGGGTCACCTATAAACCAAAATATGCCTTTACCTGGGCTGAAATTCCATGTTAATGTAGTGAGAACCAATAGTTACACGGAAGTCACTCTATTGCAAATCACATGGGATATTATCTCCCCACCATGTCGTCTCCATAACCATGGAAGTTAAAGAAAGAAATGCAAGTATTTATATAGTGCCTTTTACATCTCAGGCTTTTCTAAAACATTTTACAAACAATTAAGTACATTTTAAAATGTGATCATGAAATTGTAAATACACTATTGTAACTGCTACCAAATGTTGTGTATCAAGTACAGTGTTTTCTAAACAAGTCCACACCAGCCCTCAGAATTTGTGTTGCATGACTCTTTCTTCTTGCATTCAGTGACTATTTAGTCAGACTTTTGTGAATGTAAGAATGTCTTGTAAAATTGGCTGCTTTTAACGTATAAATTCATTTGTTCTAGGAGAAACGTATTCATAAGAGGGGGTTCTTTTGTAAATTAGTCTTATGACTAACCGAGGGAGTGGGTAGTAAAGAAGGGGAGTTAATTCACTGTTGCTGAAATGGGAGCTTAACAGTTCAGGGTATCCCATCTGGAACTGATTTGAATAGTAGAGCCTCAACACGGGTCTGGTCAAAACCCAAGTCGTCAACTAAACAGCAGTGGTGTCAGGTTCAACTCTAACAACTGAAGCAGTTTAAGAGTTTTATAAATTGTATATTCTTTATCTACCTATTGTATGAGACATTCTTCCCTTTTTAAAGTTCATGCCTGCGTGTGTTGGATGTTGTGTTTTATTATTTTACTCAGGGCTAATAGCTACTAAAATTCCCCTCTCTTTCACTCAAGCAAATCTTACAGTTGGCTCTTAATGCCAATCTAGTGACTACATTTTAACTGAAGCATGATATAGCTTTGCACTAAAAAGAAGTAAAAACATTTGTTAGGACTGACTGAGGGAAAGGTGTAAAAAGAGGGGAGCTGATTCAACTTGTCATAATATTACACAGATCAAAGCTGAAGACTGTAGAATTTTAAAGATCAAGGCATGATTTATTCATAACTTTTCAAGATATTAAAGGAGATTTGTCAGGTTTATCACCATCACCAAACGTGAATATGTCCTGTCCCACCAGTCGAGTCTGGAGGGTGCTGCCCTGGGAATCCTCAACGTTGACTCCAGATCCCATAAAGGCTCATGGCTTCAGGTTACATGGACAAGGAAACCTCCTGCTGATTACCACATACCAGTCTTCAGCCAATTCGATTTACTCCATGTCTTATCAATAAATGGTTGAAGACACTAGTGGATGCTGCAAAGATTACGGGCCCTGACAACATTCCAGGAATCATGTTGAAGACATGTGCTCCAGAACTTGCTGCTTCCCTATCCAAGCTGTTCAAGTACAGCTACAACACTGGCATCTACCCGACATTGTGGAAATTTGCTCACTTACATCCTGTTCACGAAAAGCAGGGCAAATCCAACCTGGCCAACTACCATCCCATCAGTCTACTCTTGAGCATCAGTAAAATGATGGAAAATGTCATCAACAGTGCTATCAAGCAGCACCTCTTCAGCAATAATCTGCTTAGTGCAGTCCAGTTTGGATTCCACCAGGGCCACTCAGCTTCTTACTTCATCAGAGTGTTAGTTCAAATGTGGACAAAAGAGCTGAATTACAGAGGTGAGGTGAGAGTGAAAGCTCTTGATATGATGTTGCATTTGACAGAGTGTGTTGTCAAGGGACTCCAGAAAACTGGAATCAATGGGTATCAGGAGAAAACTCTCCACCGGTTAGAGTCAAACCTGGTACATAGCAAAATGGTCATGGTTGTTGGAAGTCAGCAATATCAGCTCGAGGACACCTAGGCAGGAGTTCCTCAGGGTAGTGTCCTAGGCCCAACCATCTTCAGCTGCTTCATCAATGACCTTCCCTCTATCAAAAGGTCAGAAGTGGGGATGTGCAATCATTGGCAAGCAGTGTGCAGCACTATTGATAACTCCTCAGATACTAAAGCAGTCCATGTTCAAATGCCACAAGATCTGGACAATATCCAGGCTTGGGCTGGCAAGTGGCTAGGGACGATCGTGCCACATAAATGCCAGGCTAAGACAATATCCAATAAGGGACATTCTCAATGATGCCCCTTGAAATTCAATAGTGTTACCATCACTGAATTCCACACTATCAACATCCCTGGGGTTATCATTGATCAGAAACTCAAATATCTCACCACATAAACACAGTGGCTACAAGACCAGGTCAGAAATTAGGTATACTGCCATGAGTAACTCACCTCCTGATTTCCCAAAGTCTGTCCATTATCTACAAGGCACAAACCAGGAGAGTGATGAAATACTCCCCCACTTGCCTGGATAGGTACAGCTCTAACAACACTCAAGAAGCTTGACACCATCCAGGACAAAGTAGTCGCTTGATTGGCACCACATCACCACATATCCACTTCCTCCGTCACCAATACTCAGTGGCAGTAGTGTACACTATCTACAAGCTGCACTGCAGAAATTCGTCAAAGATCCTCAGAGAAAACCTCCCAAACCCATGACCACTTACATCTAGAAAGACAAAAGCAACAGAGACATGGAAACACCGTCAACCGCAAGTATCCCTCCAGACCACTCACCATCCTGACTTTGAAATATATTGCCATTCCTTCACTGGCGCTGGGTCAAAATCCTGGAAGTCCCTCCCTAATAACACTGTGGGTCGACCCACAGCACATAGAATGCAACGGTTCAAGAAGGCAGCTTCTCAAGGTTAGCTAGGAATGGGCAATAAATGCTGGCCAGCTGGTGACACCCGTGTCCCACAAGTGAATAAAAAGAAAAGATTAGTAGAGCAAAACTATTTCCATGGATTGGGTAATCTTGCTTAAGAAATAGAGTCAAGTATTTCAGGAGTGAGTTTAGGAAACATTTCTCCATGCAAAGGTCAGCAGATATTTGGAACTCTCTTCCACAAATAACAGTTAATGCTAGATCAATTGTTAATTTTAAATCCAAAATGAATAATTACCTATTGACCAAAGATATTAGAGAATTATGATAAAGATGGGAATATGGGCTAATGCTACAGGTCAGTCATGAATGGCAGAACAGCCTCAAGGGGCTAACTCGTCCACTCATGTTCATGTGTTCCTTAAAGCATTTGTAATGTTTCTAGCTCTGGAGGGATGTGTTTCTGGATATTTCATAAAGTCACCAACCAGCATTCCCAAGCAAACAACTATGTTCCCATCTCTAAACATGTTATAACTAAGAAACAGGACTTCAAAGGAAATAATGAACAAAAACCTTCATAAACGTCTCTCTTCAAGATTATTTGCAGCACTATCCAGGAGATTAATCATGAATTCCTGTGAGGTGCGGCATACCTCCATCCCCATTCTTGTTACAAGATGAAATGAATCCACAGACCTAGTACACATCAATAAGCAGACTTCACTGTTGTACCTGGCCCACATCTACTGTCAGGACATCAGCAGCCAACCGGTACTGTTGCTTCAGTGATAGTCCAGGTCACAACGAATATTTCCACTAACTCCTGCTTGCTGTGCTCATCATGATCCCCTTAAGACTGTCGTGTGACCCACAAAAATACATCTTGAAGGAATCTTGCTTGTGCAAGGCCTGCTTGTTCCCTGCTATAGTACAGTGCTGGTTGCTACATGGTTGACCATCTAACCAGCTTAGGGGATGCATTGATCACTGTATATGATGCAAATGTTAAGAAACTCATGATAAATGCTTGGTATATGATTTTTGATTTCCATTCCCACTAAACAACAATATTAACATGGTATTACCAGCCGGTGTAATTGCAATGAGTAAGCAATTATTGACGCAATCATGGGCCTTCAAGCAGCAGGTTTTCCTGCTCTTCTTCTGCTACCACCATTTGGTTCTCTAGCCTCTGCTCTGTGTACTATGGGCCATCTGCAAAAGTTTACACACTGCCTTCTCCAGGATCTGTGAAACATGCTGTCATTCTATAGAGAGACATCAGTGAAGGGATCTTGTCTCAATGAGAGTATCACAAAATTGCACAAAGATTGAAGCTATAGTCTCTCATGCCATTTTTAAAAGGCCATTGTGCTTCAGAACAACAGTTGGTAATCTCCTCACTGGCAGAGTAATAACACAGCGCCCACAATAACATACAGTACACAGCATATAGCCGGTATGGCCAACACTCTCTCATTCATACATCCCTGCACTGTCTCACCCTACCTGTTATTTAACTACTAGGCTATACCGTCTACCTATCTGTAGTTCCATCCCATCAGAATATCCTCCCTTAGTCACCGCTACTATGTCCCCAATGCCCATTGTAGAGCTTAAGTGTGTCAAGACACATCGCATTGTAATCAGCAAGTAATCAGACAATTCCAAACTGAAGCTTTTATTTCCAGCCACCAAATGGAACACACACCCACAAAATGAATAGAGACTGTAGTTCACCCCCACAATGGAAACCAAATGCTGGCATCATGAGCAACAACTGTTTAGTATTCCACTGGTCTGTTACACCCAGCTCTCATCAACTGCAACTGGGTGTCAATCAGGACCAGGCTGGCTTGTAGCACCCGACACAGCTCAGCTCAGTCATGGACAACAGGAGATTTCATCCCCAATGCCGTCCATCTCCTCATTGGAAAACTGCTCCCATTCCTCCAGTTCCTCAGCACCTATCACACTGCTTCATTGCCTGCTCTAATTGAGCAGAGCACAGCACACCAGGATGCACAGCACTCTGCCTGGACTATATTGAAGACTGTTCACCACCAAGGGTCTCTCCTTTTATGACCCACCATTGCCTCAGAAGCAATATCTCCATGCTCCCATTACAGTCCTTGTCCCCACCAGAACAGATGCCTCTGGTTCCCCTTGCCAACCCCAAAACCTGCTGAAAGTGCAAGTGAATCACATTCATTCGCTCCCCCTTATCAACTCTGATAAAGTATTGCTTTATGACTGTATAAATTGTGAAGGGATGGTTCAAATAAAGCACACTGTTAATCAGAAACATTTTAAGAATGGAATTGGATATAGCCTATCGATTGTCTCATTTACCAAGATCTCTTCAATACCCAATACCTCAGGTGACAGGGTAGAAATGGTGCATTGATAGTGCAAAGTTTTTGTTTTATCTTGCCAAATAAACATTTTTTCTTTTCTTACAATCCTACAGCTGCATTTCCTGGTGCCTGAGTGCCAACAATTAAATAAATATCACAGATATGCTTCTCCAATCTAAAGAATAAATGTTTTCTTTATTTTTCCTGCACCATTTCTGCCTATTTGCTGCCAAGAAAATTCTTTTGTGCAGATGTGAAATGGTCTAGAAATGCCTGGAATAAAGATGAATACTCATCTATTCAAAATGGTGTTCTCTTTGGTACAGATCAGGAGACACCTTGGAAATGCTGAAGCCTCCATAAGCAGAATGTATTGCAAAGGGTGCAATACACATATTCTAATGTAGGCAAGTACTGGAAGCACATTATATTTTTGTTCACTCCTCAATTTTGCATCACGTTTTGTGCATTTCATCCATAATAATGGAGAAAAGGATGCCAAGCACTATAAATTTACTAGGGATTCTGGTTTGCAATCAGTAATTAGCTGATTTTTAGGTGGTTCAAATCACTCCCAGATCCCTGGTTCTGACACTGGACTCATTGGAATTATTTAAGGAATGTGAAATAAAGTAGGCTGGGTTGAATCTGCTGATGCGGTAGGACATGTTTTGGATTTATCGGGTGAGTACTTAGATTTTCTTTGCCTTGTGGTGGATTTTCACCTCCGGTTGCTTCTGAGGCCTTGTCAGTCGGGTTGGTGGTTTTCAGGGTTCGTTGGTTGTCAGGTTTGCTGGTCGTGGTTTCTGGTACGGAACAGGCCTATGTCGGTAGGTTTCAGGATTTCCATTGGGATCTTCCGGATGTAGGTAAGCAGACAGATCTTGGAGAGATAGTTCTCCCAAGTGAGGTCAGGGCCTGCAATTACACTGATTGCAGTTCTCTTATCTTCGCACTAAATCTGTGTTTGCCATTGTGTTACTGCTGTTCCCTTTTGAGGCAATTGGCTTCCTGATAGTTAAGAGTAGGTGAAAATGTATTTTGATTAAGTGGAATGTCCGGTAGCACTGTGAATGAATATTGATCAAAGTTGAATGTCTGGTATCTGCAGAGGCCCCATTCCGTCTGGGTTGGGTGTGGTTTAGGCCTGGTCGACTGTTCTTTTAGAGTGGATGTGTGAATGGATTTTTGAGCTGAACACTGGTTTCAAGTGGCACAGTGGCTTAGTGGTTAGCATTGCTACCTTACAGCACCAAGGACCTGGGTTTGATTCCAGGCTCAGGCAACTGTCTGTGTGGAGTTTGCACATTCTCTGTGTGTCTGCACTGGCTTCCTTCAGGTGCTCCAGTTTCCTCCCACAGTCCAAAGGCGTGCAGGTTAGGTGGATTGGCCATGCTAAATTGCTCGTAGTATTCAGGGATGTGTAGTTTAGGTGGGTTAGGGATATGGGTCTGGGTGGGATGCTCCAAGGGTCAGTGTGGACTTGTTGGGCCGAAGGGCCTGTTTTCACACTGTAGGGATTCTATGAACTATCTCTGTGTGTGTATTTTCCCTCAGCCCAGCTGCCTCTAATATTTTAACTTTAAAAACTATTTGAAAAGTCCAGGATCTTGGTCCAGTATTTCGGAATATGGGGACTTTTGCTCAGTCTTACACGAGTAAGCATGATTGCCTATTTAATTCATTGGTAGTTGGCTAGTGATGTTTCTTACACTTTTATACATTTAAAGTGCAGTATTGATATCCAGGAATATCAGTTGCCGAACTTCCAGGTTCAGATGATGGCTCATATTACTGTCTGGAGCTAAATGACTCTGGCAGGTTTATTTGGAAAAACTGCTTGATAATGCAGTTCACAACCTCTTCCCTCATTTTGCTGATGACTGGACATGGGCAGATAGGACAGTGCGCAGCCAGATTGGTTTTGTCCTGCCATTTGTGGACAGATCAGACCCATGTAGTGTTTCACTTTATCAGGTATAAGCCAGTGTAGTAGCAGTGTTGGAACAGCCCAGTCAATCCTGGAGTGGAAATTTTCTGCACTGTAGACAGCTCCAGTCCAAGTCGAGATAACAAGCGTGGGGCTGGATGAACACAGCAGGCCAGGCAGCATCACAGGAGCAGGAAAACTTGACGTTTCGGGCCTAAACCCTTCATCAGAAATGGGGGAGGGGAAGAGGGTTCTGAAATAAATAGGGAGAGAGGGGGAGGCGGATAGAGGATGGATAGAGGAGAGGATAGGTGGAGAGGAGGCAGACAAGTTGAAGAGGCGGGGATGGAGCCAGTAAAGGTGAGTGTAGGTAGGGGGATAGGGAGGAGATAGGTCAGTCCAGGGAGGACGGACAGGTCAAGGGGG
>JAHRHZ010000014.1:70206128-70225422 GCA_024137785.1 Ginglymostoma cirratum
TGGAAAAATAGTTTTTTTTTCTGAAGAAGGGCCTAGGCGCAAAACGTCAGCCTTCCTGCTCCTCTGATGCAGCTTGGCCTGCTGAATTCATTCAGCTCTACACCTTGTTATCTGAGTTTCTCCAGCAATTTGTTTTTGCATCAATGATAACAGTTGGTTACAATTTCTTAAACTATCTGTATAACAATCCTCTATTACTTTTTGAAACCATTTATTTTGACTTATCTATGTCTGTATAACCAGTTTTGTTTTAAAATTTAAAATATCCGACGCATTTCCAAGATAAACTGGCACTTTTATTTTGAAAGGCGAGTTACAAAAGGCTCCAAAATGTCAGAAAATTCAGGGCAGAATTTTTCTATTTTCAGCTGAAGTGTTATGTCAAGTGGTGTCCAGTTTATCACAGCTCAGGGTGACTTTTCTCTCACAATCTTCTACAATTACCTAATTGATTAATCCAACCGGCTCATCGGCTCCTTTCTCAGGGAATAGCACAGCCCGACATCAGAAGGTATTGCCACTGCCAGAACATTCTCGCGTTCACAGCACTGGTGCTTATTTAAATCCCAGCTACACGCCACTTCAGATACTGCAAGCCTGGAAATGCCTCTCACACTGATCCATTAAATTCAAAACCTGGTCCAGAGGAATGGAAAGCTTGCTCCACACTTTGAAAAATGGACTCGGAAAGTCCTAGTGGACAAGGGTGGATGATGAAGGTTTGGACTCACATTGCAGCCTGAGTCAAGGCTGTATCTGAGTGAAATAGGCCTCACAATGGTGCAGAAAGAAGGTCAATAATCTCCTATATGCTGCAAGGATGTGTGCCACGACCTTCTCTCTACTGCTTCACACTCACAGGACTACCACACCCTGTAACTCTGTAAACACTCACACCTCTTAATAAAGGATATTATTAAACAAGAAAGAGTGCAAAAAAATTTACGAGGACGCTACCTAGACTGGAAGGTTTCAGTTATAAGGAGAGGTTGGATAGGCTGGGTCTTTTATCCATGGAGCTTAAGAGACCGAGGGGTGACTTTATAGAGGTCTATAAAATCATGAGAGGCATTGATAAGGAAGAGAGCCACCAGCTTTTCCCCATGGTAGGGGACTCTGAAACTAGAGGCTGTAGGTTTAAGGTGAGAGGACAGAGATACAAAAGAGTCCAGGGGGACAATTTTTTCATGCAGAGCGTAGTGAGTGTCTGGAATGTGTTGCCAGAGGTAGTGGTGGAAGCGAGTACAATTTCATCATTTAAGGCATGAACATGGATCGGATAGGTATGGAGGGATATGGAGCAAACGCAGGGAAATGGGATTATTTTAATTGTGAAAACAAGGCAGCATGGGAAAGTTGGGCCAAAGGGCCTGTTTCCATGCTGTGGTGCTCTATATCTCTATGGGTCTCATCAAGGCAAATAGACCTACAACTCTCAATATTGCATGCATTATGTCCACGCAATGGATGTCACCTCCCTCATTCTCCTAAACTACTATCACTCTTTAACAAAAGCAGAAATAGCTGCAAATACGCAACAGGTCTGGCAGCATCTGTGGAGAGAAAGCAGATTTAACACTTCAGGTTCAGTGACCCATCTTCAGCTCTGTTTTTGTTTCTATTCACAGCAGTTCTTTCAGTTTTTTTTACTATAATCCTTTCTAATCTTTGCATTAAAAAGCAACACAAAACACAGATGAAGCAATCTTTAGCCCAACATTAAAAGACACTATGCAGCAAGAAATCTATTAAAGCAGTGTGAGATATATTGAGGCTGGCAGTCTCTAAGTAAGTGCAAAGTGAGTCAGCACTATGAAAGTACACTATGAGCCAGAAAATGAATCCCTATGGAGCTGCATGTATGTCCCTGCATACAAGGTGACCCGTCAGAAACACGCACGTCACAGGTGTTCCTGAGATCCAAAGTAAGATGCCTTCGACCTAAAGTGGTGTGTAAGTTTGTTCTAGGTTCTTTTTCTGAAGAAGGGCCTAGGCCCGAAACGTCAGCTTTCCTGCTCCTCTGATGCTGCTTGGCCTGTTGTGTTCATCCAGCTCTACATCTAGTTATCTCAAATTCTCCAGCATCTGCAGTTCCTACTATCTTTAGGTAAACAATGATGTGGTGAAACTAATGGTCTGACAATGAGAAATTGAATGAATGAAGGGTAGAGGTGAATGGTGACCATAGAGCATCCAGGGGCGTCGTTGTCAAGAACCATTTATATGTTGAACAGGAAAAGCATTCAGCAAATTGCAGCCACCAGGTACCTGCTGTGACCCACATGCCAGGAATTTTTACCAATTAACTTCTCTGTGAAGGAGAGCAGAATTGGAAATGGCACATATATAAAGTAAGTTGGTTCTCCTTAGAGACGCAAGCGGATGGAAATAAAGTAGTTGTTGCTCAATGGCAAGATTCTGAGGTTATCATTTAACACTTAAACGGAATATGATGAAAATCTTCCCCAAGAGAGATTCTGAGCTTTTCATTCTCTCTGTATTTTGTTATGAGGCAGAGAATGAACCCCCTCTGATAACAAAAATCAAAACACCCAAGAAACCTCACCTTGCCACATAGTTTGTCAAGAAGTGTGAAAAGTGGTATAATCTGCCTCTCACCTCATAATGTCTTCCAGTATATTCTGTGCCTTCTCCGCTGATCCTCAGTCCGGAACACCTTTCTCCATTGAATTATTGTGTCGGGAACACCTCTCTCTGTCAATTTTTTGTGTCAGGAATATTACCTAATAGTGCCGCTATACCTTTATTTAGATGATCATTACTCTGACAGCTCAGAGAATTCTGTGAGAGCCAGTGATTTTCTCTTTGGAGCTGTTGGTTTTATCTCTAATGGATGGCAGTTGCTCTCACACTGTTTTCAAATGTCCTCTTCTTTTATACCCTTGATGACCCATTAATATCTTACAATACAATTGGTCCTAGGTTGCCAAAACCATCAGATTTAAATTTAATTGGGTTTTGGTATCTAGGGCCTGGTTTAAATTAATTGGCCAAATTTAAAAACCTGTTGTCTTGGTAAAAATGCTGCTTTGCCTGCTAACAGTATAGCTTTTTGATAGAATGTTTCAATTTCAAGAACTCTCTGTACATCTGCTGCTGACTGCAGACATTTTTATTAATCTCCAAGCCTAAAATACATCATCTTTTAAAGGGACCACACACTCTTTCCCCTATCATTTTACAAACATCAAATACTCAACTTTGCAACAATTTTCTCACCTTTCATGATATGTTCATGCTACACCAAGCAGCGAAGATTTTTACCCACAATGTTAAAGACCAAAGCTATCTCAGAACAGTTATAAATCAAAATTTCCTGAGAGCATGTGATGCATCATTCCCAAAAGTAAACTCATAATGTAGCACTTATCGCTCATTACAGGATCTTCTAAATTCATTATTGTTACAAATCATACTTTTATATACTTCAGGAGTTTTCCTCTTTTAATGGACCAGACCAAGCCCCCTCAAATACATCAAAAAAAAACCATAGGCCCTAACTTTTATCTTATTTTAAAGGCAAGTGTAAGGTGCTGTGTTCAGCTTTAAGTAAGACACACTTTATTCTCATTATATAAATACAATCCAAGCAAAAGAAAGAAGAATTTGAATAACTTAACTCTATTTGAAAATTTAGCCGAATAATAGATTATTTAACGACTAAGCAGCAACTATTCCAAGACAGTAACATCTCCTACGCACATCCTTGGTAAAGGCAAATTCAGCAAAATAGATTGTCTCACATACAGTGTTTCTCCAATCCGGAAGGAATGAACATCCAGAGAATATTCTGGCATAGAGAGAGAACATAAGCATTTTGCTATAGTAGGGAGAGATGTATGGCATCTTCAAAACCCCAACATCTACTGAAAGCTAAATGAAACCTTGGTTTTAAGGGAGCCTGACTCCACCCATTCATGCTACTTCCATTGTTCCAACTTTTAAAAAAAAACTAGGTCTCACAAACTGTTTTCTTAATTGGCTTGCAACAAACTGCTTGGTACTTCTGTCTCAAACTCTCTTCGTAAAAAAAGCTAGGACAAAATACACCTCTTAAAGCCATCACATTGTCACACTGTTATAAGCATGAAATACCTGTTGCTTTTGAAAGTAACCATCACTTCCTATTGCTCTATGCTTTCATCTTTGTGTCGTACGGTCTGTTTACTCTTGAGCTGCCCATTATTTCTTGATGATGGCAGGTTTCTGTTCAGCTGTTGATGAGCTTTTCCATGCTTTAAATGTTGGTCTACATAAAGCTATTTGCATAAATTTATATTGTAATTGGGGCTGTTACTTTGTGCAAGAGCAATGTGCATCCAGAATTTCTTCCGTGAGGAAATTATAAATCACATAAATTGATCGAGAAATCAGCTTTATGGTTTATTTGCAGAATGATCTAACGTCCACTTGCATCCTCAACTGACACAATAAGTCAGAGACATTCATCCTTAAATAATTATTTTCAAAAAGAAAGTTTGCTGACTAGACTGCCCTTTCTGTTTCTAGTTCAAATGTAAATGCATTTTAACTTATAGAGCAGGAAGGTATGAGAAGTTTTATGATAAATGAGAAAGTGGCAAATCAGACTTGGCAAAATGTCAATATCATCTAAGGATTGAATGACCAAGATTAGTGCATTAACCTTGTCATGAAATAAGTTAGGTTTGTCTTTAGTATCCTTGCAGTTATTTAGAACATTTAAATGTTTAATGAAGAACCTTTTTGCAAACATCTTGTTGGACATTCGTTGCTGTATTGTTTTATCGAATTTCAAAACTCACAAGGGCTTCTCAGGAGTTGTCAATACATTTTGATGGGTCTGCACTAAATCCACATAGGCCAATGGTAGATTGATTTTCTGTCAGTCTAAGAGCTTGTCCTGCTTTGATTTAATTATCCAAGGAGTAGAGTGGCATTAACATAAGCTTTGCTGAAAATTATGATCGTAATATTATTCTATTTAAAGTTTTAAGTTGTGAAAAAAAGTTACATTTTGACAAGTTCCCTAGTGAGATTTATTTGAAACACGGGTTTATTAAGCTGGCACTTACCATAATGTTTCCACAGGCAGCCAACTTCTGACGGGCTACTTACAGAACTACAGATGGACTGGCCATTGTGTTAATATGAGCCACATTAAGAAGAAACACTGTATATTTAACATTTAATATACAATTATATTACATGTCATTAGTAATGTATTAACAGTGTAATTATTCCTGTGATTCCAATATCTGAGTTATGCCTTCAGTTTATCATGCAAAATTAGGTTTATTTGGATAGTTGGTTTTTGCCATTGATAGCTTAATTGACCAAATTACGAATAGATGTAACATTTTTATTGGTACATGTTGAAATAGAAATACCCTTGTTAAAATAAATCCTAAAGCTCTTGCTGCTGCTGCTGCTACAGACCATCATGTGTCCTCATTAGGTTAGGAATCATCATCGAGTCTAGTACTGAGAAAGCCAGAGCCACACGAAGAGATAAACATTCTGAACCACTTTGCCAGCTCCACTTGTATAGAGTACAGCACATAGGATTACAAACTACATTCTGCCTGGAGTGTAGTACAAGGCTGGCTGGGGCAGATCCAAGGATTGGAATCTCATCTTCAGGAAGCCTACCATCTGATTTACAAGGGCCCTGGTTAAGCAAGGGAGTGCATTGTATCCAAGATTAGCCTCAGTTAGGGCACATCAATTATGGTTGCAGAGGGTAGTCCTCATTTTCCACCAACTATCTTCTTAAGGCATCTAGTCATTGGGATGAAGCAGGATCCTTAGAGTTCTTGATATTATCATAATGACAGCTCCCAGAATACCTGGCACAGACCACTAAGATGTGATATGGATGAAGGTACAATAATATGACTCTGTTTTTTATTGAAAAAGTCAGCTGAACTGTGATTAAGGCACTCTCAACATGACATGTGCCCTGCACTTGGGAGAAGCCAGGTATGGTGAAGGGGGAGGGTAAACAACCAGTAGTCATGTTGCACGTTGGTACCAATGACATAAGTTAAGAAAAACGAATGAAGTCCTACAACAGGAATAGAGGGAGCTTGATGTAAATTGAAAAGTAGAACCTCAAAGATAGTAATGTCAGGATGCTACCAGTGCCACATTTTAGCAAAAGTAAAAATACCAAGACATATCAGTTGAAAATGTGGCTGGAGAGACGGTGTAGGAAGGAGGGATACAGATTCCTGGGAGTTTGAAGCTGGTCCTGGAGAAGGTGAGATCAGTGCAAGCAGGATAGATTATATCTGGGCAGGACTGGGACCAGGGTCTATGGGGTTGGGGGTGGGGGGAGGATTTGGGTGATGGTGTTGTTTGCTAGTGCTGTTAAGGAGGGTTTAACAGAATAGCAAGGGGATGGGTACCGATCAGGGTAACAGAAGATGGAGAAACAAGGATGGAAGTGAAAGACAGAAATGTAAGAAGCAAAAGTAGAAGGCAGTATACACAAAACAATTTATATAAATGATTTGGATGAGAATATGGAAAGCATGACTAGTAAATTTGCAGATGATACCAAAGTTGTTGGTATAGTGGAGAGTGAAGAAGGTTCTCTAAGCTTTCAGAGATGTTAGTCATTTGAGTCAATGGGCTGAGAGTGGCAGATGGAGTTGAATTTGGATAAATGCAAGGTATTACATTTTGGTAAAACAAACAAAGGCAGGATTTATACAATTAATGGAAGGCTCTGGGTAGTGTTGTAGAACAGACAGACCGAGGGATTTTGGCACATAATTCTTTGAAATTTGCATCACAGGTAGACAGGGTGATAAAGAAAGTGTTTAGCAGGCTTGCCTTCATTGCTCAGACTTTTGAGATTAGGAGTTGGGACGTCATGTCGAGGTTATGCAGGACGTTGGTAACGTCTCTTCTGCAGTACTGTGTGCAGTTCTGGTCATCCTTCTGTAGGAAGGAAATTACTAAATTGGAGACGTTCAGAAAAGATTTAACAGGATGTTGTCGGGAATGGAGGGTTTGAGTTATAAATAGTTGGATAGGTTGAGACTTTTTTCACTGGAGCGTAGGAGGTTGAGGGGTGACTTTACGGAGATTTATAAAATCATGAGGGGCATACATAAGGTAATAGCAAGGTCTTTTCCCTAGGATGGGGGAATTCAAAGCTAGGGGACATATTTTTAAGGTGAAAGGAAGGAGATTTAAAAAGGACACAAGGGACAAACTTTTTACAAAGGGAGTGGTATGTATGCGGAATGAAGTGCCAGAGGAAGTAGTGGGTGCAGGTACAGTTACAACATTTAAAAGATATTTGGATAAGCGCATGAATAGGAAGAATTTGGAGGGATATGAGCCAAATGTTGGCAAGTGGGACTAGTTTAGCTTGGGAACAAGGTCAGTGTTGACTAGTTAGACTGAAGGGTTTGTTTTGTGCTGTATGACTCTATTACTCTATAAAGGTGAAAAATAAATGTTGCCACAGTCCAAAATTAAAGCTATGCTGACTAACAATGTTAAAAAGACAAATCTATAGACTTTGTGTCCTGATGAATGGAAGGCTTGTAATAAGATAGCTGAATTGGCAGAGCAGATGGATATACACGGTTATTATATAGTTGTCATTTTACAGACATGGTTGCAGGGTTACCAAGAATGGAAACTGAACATCTAGGGATATTCATTAATTAGGAAGGACAGACCAAAAGGGAAAGGAGGTCAGGCAGCCTTATTGGTAAAGGAAGAAATCAATGCAATAGCAAGAAAGGATATTAGCTTGGATAACCATGATGTGTAATTTGTATATATGGAAATAAGAAACATCAAGGGGCAGAAAATTTTGTTGGGCATTGTCCATGGGCCCCAAACAGTACTAGAAATGTAAAGGAAGGTATTAAATGAGAAATAAGAAATAAATGCTGCATGCAATAAGGGTACAGCTGTAATCGTAAGTCACTTCAATTTAGATATAGATTGGACAAACCAAACTAGCAATTGTATTGTGGAGCAGGATTTCCTGGAGTGTATGGGATGTGAGGTGTTGCAATTTGATAAGATGAACAAGGGCAGGACTTATAGAGTTAATGTGAGGGCCCTGGGGAGTGTTGTAGAGCGCAGAAACCTACGGGTTGAGGTACACAGTTAATTGAAAGTTGCATCACAGATAGACAGAATGGTAAAGAAGGCGTTTGGCTTGCTTGTGTTCTTAGTTCAGACCTTTGAGTATAGGAGTTGTGACATTGTGTTGCGCTTATTGGTGAGGTTCTGGCTGCCCTGCTATAGGAAGGAATTATTACATTGGAGAGATCCCTTGTAAGAGGTTAGTGGATAAAATTGAAGCACATGGGATTGTGGTAGAATGCTGGCATAGACCAGGAAACAGGAAGTAGGAATAAATCTGAGTAGGAGACAGTGTTTATTGGGGTTCTGCAAGCGTCAGTAAGTTGGCACCAGCTATTCACGATATATACAAATTATTAGAAGAGATAACCAAATGCAACCTTTCCAAGTGTACTGATGGTACAAAACTGGGTACGATTGTGAAAACCAAAAGAACTGTGGATGCTGTAAATCAGGAACAAAAACAAAGTTGCTGGAAAAGCTCAGCAGGTCTGGCAGCATCTGTGAAGGGAAAAACCAGAGTTAACTTTTCAGGTCCGGCGACCCTTCCTCAGAACTGAAAACAGAAACTTCTGTTTCTTTGTTTTTGTTCTTGTTGTGGGTAGGATTGTGAGTTGCGAGAAGGGCACAAGGAGATCCCTAGATGATTTAGACACGTTGAGTGAATGGGCAATACTTGGCAGATGCAATTTAACATGGCTAAATATGAAGTTGTACACTTCGGTGTTAAAAACAGAAATGAAGTGTATTGTTTAAATGGTGACATATTGGGAAGTGTGGGTGTACAAAAGGATCAAGGTGTCCTTGTACACCAGTCAATGGAAGGAGGGAGAAAAGTACAGCAAGCAATTAGCAAGGCAAATGATATGTTCGCCTGCATTACAAGAGGATTTGAGTTCAGAAGCAAGGAAGTCTCACTTTAATTATACAGGGCCTTGAGGAGACAACATTGATAATATTGAGTGCAGTTTCAGTCTCCCCACCTAAGAGTTGATGTACTTGTCAAAGAGGGAGGGCAATGGGGATTTACTAGGCTGATATTATGGATGGCAGGATTGTTGTATGATGAGGGATTGGACCTGTATTCACAAAGGTTTAGGAGGATGAGTCAGGGTCTGTTTGAAAAGTCTCAAATATTCTCGAACAGGGCTGGACAGATTAAATGCATAAAGGATGCTTTCCTTGCTTGGGGAGTCTAGAAATAGGGGACACAGTCTCAGAATATGGAGTAGACAATTTAGGACTGAGATGAGGGAAAATGTCTTCCTTGGAATTCTCTACCACTGAAGGTCGTAGAGGCCAAGTCATGGAAAATATTCAAGGAAGAGAAAAATAAATGATTAGATTTTAAAGGTATCAAGGGGCGTGGGAAGAAAGTGGGAATATGGCACTGAGATAGAAAATCAACCATGGTCATTTTGAATGGCAGAGCAGGGTCAAAGGATGAAATGGTCTACTCCCGCTCCTAGTTTCTATGCTTTTTATGGTGGACAAGCCTACCACCTGGCTTGTAGCACTGACTTTGTGATGGGGAAATGAGATGAAACTGTGAATTATTTGCCATGTAGACTACTGTAGGCATAGCACAGTGGCACGCAGCAACATGTCTTCCCTCTTGAGCGTGCTTTGTTGGCAAACATGACATGCATTCTCACTTTGAGTCTGTCTAAACAAGAAGGCGATACAAGAGTGCTGCGAGCCTGCAAGTTTTGAATGAGGTGGCAATGCATAAAAAGCTGAGGTAGTGATGCAGCGAGCATAAGACCAATGGACATAGAAGACCCCCCTATATAGGCCATTTAGCCCATCAAGTCCGCTACACCATTCAGTGATATCATGGCTGGTCTGAAAACCCTCAACTCCACTTTCCCTCCTTTTCCCCCATAGCCCTTAATTCCTTTCCTGTTTAAAAATCTATCTCACCCTTGAATATACTTAATGAACCAGACTCTGCAGCTGACACAAAGTGCAGACACCAATCCAGGCATAATGATATTCCCATGTGTCTGTCGCCCTTTTCCTTCAAATTGGTAGAAATAATGGGTGTGCACGGTGCTGTTCCTGAAGCCATGGTAAGTTACTGCACGTGTATTTTGTAGGTGGCACACACAGCTGTCACAGTACATCAGTTGCGGAGAAACTGAATGTTGATAATGTTAGGTGGTCTTCTAATCAAGTGGGCTGATCCTGGATAATGTTAAGCTGCTTGAATATGGTTGGAACTGCACTCATCCAGCAAACTAGCAATCATTCTATTGCTTAGCATCCTGGAAGTTCATCAACTCTTCTGGAAGCAGACTGGGACCAAAAGGAATTTTTGTGTAAATTCACACCATTAATGAACACGAAAGCCCAAGATTGTATAAAATTGGCAAACACAATGTAAATTTCTCTTGCTGGATATAATAAAGAAATTGTTCCTATAAAAAGAAAAGCATTTCTGATGAAGGGTCTAGGCCCGAAACGTCAAGCTTTCCTGCTCCTATGATGCTGCTTGGCCTGCTGTGTTCATCCAGCTCCACACCTTGTTATCTCTATCATTCTATTGCGTTCCTGATTCCAGCCTTAATGATGCTGAGCGTGTTTTGAGAAGGTAAGAGGTGAATTTCCAGTATCTAACCTGTCCAATTCTGTCTCTGGTAAGTGGTAACCTCTCAGGATATCAACAGTGGGGAATCAATCAGACGATGGCAATTCCATTAAATGTCAAGGGGCAATGATTGGATTCTGTCACGTTCAAGCTGGTCAATGTCTGTGTATCGCAAATGTTATTTGCCATTCATCAGCTGATACTCAAATGTTTTCAAATTCTTTCTGCATTTGGACCCAGACTGCTTCAGTCATTGTTCTATCAGAGTATTACCAAGTGCAACCTAACTCATTGAGACAGTTGTCCTTGGAGGTCATGACTGTCATAAAATTATGAATGAAAAAACAATTTCATTGCCATTTTCTGGAGTATTATAAGAGCAGGGAGCCAGAACACAATATCTTCAACTGTAATCACATTTCTGGTAGACCAGAGGAAATAAAGAAAACTCCTGTCTGAAACATGTATGAACAATTAAATGATCCAACAGTTAATAATGTCTTCTGCGTCTACTTCCAAGGTTAATTCAGGATTTATTTTGAAATTTCCTGAAGGATGATTGTAGGATCCTAATAGGCTGCTTTTCCAGAATGTAAGAGTTGTGGGACAAAAATTTACATGTTTCTTTTCAAACATATTTCATAGAAGAAGTTTCTCAACATAATGTTGGATGGGGTTTGGGGATGGATTTTGCTACTTATTGAATTAGTTGCCTCTGATGTCAACTCCTTTTTCAAATTAGTCCACTGCAAAACCTTCAATTTTGTATAGCACAAAGACGTCTACCTCCAATTTTCAACGACACCAAATCTGAGTGAGCAATTTAAGTGGTTCACATCACATATAACCAAGAAAATGCTGGAGAAACTGAGCGGATCTGGCAGCATCAGCAGAGAGAGAAACAGAGTTAATGTTTTGAGTTCAATATGAGTTTTATCCACAGATGCTGCAAAATATGTTTCATTTTTCCAGCATTTTCTTTTAATTTTCAGATTTCCAACATCTGCAGTATTTTACTTTAGTTCAGTTCAGAAATTTGGCCAGATTCAACAGAGTTGAAGTTGCCTCAAATGAAGCACTCTGAGACAGCAGCAACATCAAATCCCACTGCATGCAATTACTGATCTTTACTGATTGATATACTATTAAATTCATGATGGCGTAGGAATCTATTCACATTACCATGAACTTACTGGTGGTAGTTAAGGCAAGTCATTTTTGACGATCTAGCAGCATGCTCCAGTATTGCATAAATTTCACATTAGGATTTTAGTCATCAATAGTAATTATAATTACACCAGTGAAAATGAGCATTAATGAGAAATTATTAATAGGCTGTCCTTAAAATCCAGATCTTTGGACTGAAAATAATGTGATTTTGTTGTGCATAGCAACAAAAAAATGTAGATATTACTATCCTCATTTCACTTTCATATTCTCGAAAGCAGAATTCAAATTAATTATCTTTCACATATTACTGCTGCAGTGGTTTCCTTTATGACAGAGGGACGTATTGGGCTCTCTTCATTTCCCAGTTTATATTTAAAGTTACAGCGAACATATTTGTTACAATTAATCATTGCAGTTATTATCTGCACTCTGTATAAATTGCCTCAGACTACACATTTGATCACAAGTAAGGACGCAGTTGAAAAGTTAGATTTCCATTCTTCAAACCAAAGGGCCTCGGGCTTGTTAGATGCTTAGCCTCCCCCACTTTATTCATTCCCAGACACAGTTCCATGCTAAGGTATTATTTTGAAAAATGATATTTTTAGCAGTTCCCAGTGGTTCTCTTTAAGACCATTACTTAGGCTACTTGTCAATCTGGTTTTATTCTCCATATTTTCTGTGTTCAGGGAAAATAAAACCAAAAATAAAACAGATACTGGGCTCCTTTTATTCCAAATAATAAATGTCAATTTTTGCCTTACAGATAGTTCAGCTCTGGCCGTTGGTATTGAACTATAAGTAGAGTGTTTGGTTGAATTTCAACCTGAGATGTCAAATGGAGGTTGTTAGAATTTTATTGATCAAAGTTAGGTATTACTTCATGCTAGGAAGCATTAATATGCCTGCTACTTATCATCCCAAGCCCAGACCTTGTTCACGTCTTTCTGCATGCAACCATTGATCAATATATACTTACAAAATGGTGAATGAAGCTAGACATTGTGTAATCATTAGAAAACAGCAACTTCTGACATCATTAGGACAAGGTCATCGATGAAGCATCTGAAGAAGTTGTTCTTCGGATATTGCCTTAAGGGACTGGGCTCTTGTGCCAAATTGGCAGTTTCCCCTCCCCTGAGCCAGGAGCCCCAGGTTCAAGTCCCACCTGCTCTGGCAGTATGTAATACCATCTCTGAATAAAATGATATAGAGAATATCAGTCCTAAGAAACTGGGCTCTTGTGGTGCACTGGCAGTGTCTTGCAAGTCCTACCTGTGCCAGAGCTACACACTAACATTTCTAAATGTTTAAGAAATACCTGCCCTAAGGAGCTCCGACAACAGTGTTGTGGCCTGAAAATCCTCCAGTAGCTGCAACATATGTGCCAGAAATTATTCCAGCCATTGGTGTATTTTCATCTGATCCCCATTGACTTTAGTTTTATTGGCATCATTCATTCAACCTTTTCTTAAGCCTTAATGTAAATGGTTATTACTCAACATTCTAGTTTTGTCTCCACAATTAGATCGAAGCTATATTTCCAGCAATGCGATATTCTGTGCCATTACTACCCTCAATGCTTCCTCCAAAGGATAGGGTAAATAGTCATGGTCTTTTCCCCAGGGTCGGGGAGTCCAAAACTGTGAGGGCACAGGATTAAGGTGAAAGGAGAAGGATGTAAAAGGGACCTAAGGGGCAACTTTTTCATGCAGAGGGTGGTGAGTTTACGGAATGAGCTGCCAGAAGAAGTGGTGGAGGCTGGTACAATTACAACATTTAAAAGGCATCTGCATGAGTATATGAATAGGAAGGGTTTAGAGAGATATGGGCCAAATACTGGCAAATGGGAATTGATAAATTTAGGATATCTGGTTGGCATGGACGAGTTGGAATGAAGGGTTTGTTTCTATGTTGTACAGCTCTATGACTCTATGACTGTAAGTGATGTTCAGTTGGTTAATTAGCTAAGGGAAGATTTTAAAGTTCCCACATTCATGTTTGCTCAGTAATAACTAACATTTGGGGGACCCAAAGTTAATGTGGAGGACCATCAGCTCCACCCCTCTCTGTTGTACACAACTGTGCCATCACCTCTGACAGCTCTGCTCTGCACTCAGGACAGAACATACTCAGGGTTAATGATGGAGGAGTCCTGGTCATTGCCTTATGAATACAAATTTGAGGATGTGAATATGTCAAACTGTTGTTTGAATAATCTATTGCACTTCCCTAATTTTAACAGTAATCCATATATTTTATTGTGGAGGACTTTCCTGGGCTGACTGGGCTGGTTATACCTTCATTATGTTCTAATTCAATGCTGAAGTGATTGTCAAGTGACCTATTCTTGTTTATCTTTCTAGTGGTGATGCAACTGAATGGCTTGTTTGGTCAATTTAGACAGCAGTTAAGAATGGAACACATTGGTATGGGACTGGAGTCACACACAGACCAGCCGAGGCTAAAACAGCTGGTCTCCTTTCTTATAGGATGTTAGGAAGCATGTTGAGACTTTACACACAATTACTCTACCGATAATAACATTTTACTTCCTTTTTTTTGTTTAAAAACTGCCTGGATAGTAGTTAAGGCTACAGTTTCAGAATTACTAGTCTAGGAGTTTAACAGTTACTTTACTGCACCTTTTCACTGTGCATCAATGCAACCAAAGACGACAGGCTGAATGAAGCTCATCCATATCCGCAGTGGACACAAAACACTGAAGTAGAAGACTGAAGATTTGAATTCACATACTGAACTTTCAATCTCAGCCACATCATTTGCAGAGAAATAAATTTCATTCAGATCAAAAGAGATCAGTATTTTCATCAGGCTGACTGTAGAATTAGTGATGTCATCGAAATAGTCATTGCTCACATCCTCTCAGTGCTGAAATTTGACTTTCAAATGAAGAAAGATGAGATTGAAGGCCCTTGATATAAGAGTGTGTATGTTTGCCAAAAAAAATTATTCTAAGGATGCTATTGGCTTCAACTCATTCATGCAAAAACACGGGTAGGAGCAGAATCATAATATTTGCAACACTTGATATTTCCCATGAAATTCTGTGAAGTAACATTCAAAAATTTGGAATTTTACTGAATGTTGCAAAAGTGATAAAATAATTTTGCTAAACAGCTTGTAAAAACTTCACCTTTGCTCTATTCTTCTTAGTGTAACCATTAACTGTTCAAGTCTCTATTTCCCACAGAAAAATATGGAAGAAAATAAGGAAAAAAAAGGAGGCATATGGAATAATAATAGCAATTGAAATCAAGAAGAATACCTCAAATGCAGGAGTGAGGCTAAGGCTGAAATAAGGAAAGCTAAGACGAAGCAGAGGAAAGCATGGCAGACTGCGCTAAAACAAATAGTGCAGTGATATTCAGATATATTAACAGTGAAAGGTTAGTGAAGGATAGAGTAGAGTCCATAAGGAGCAAGCAGGATAAATTTCTCACTGAGGCAAAAGGTATGATAGAGATACTAAAGGAATATTCGCTTCTGTGTTTACCAAAATAAGAGATGGTGACAATGGCCCAGTTGATGCTGTGGATGTTTAGCAACTGAGCTGTATAGTGATAGATAAAGAAGAGGTGTAGCACTCCAAATAGAGAAGTCACCAGGCCCAAATGGGATGCGCCCTAGGGTGTTGAGAGAGGTAATTGCAGAGCCATTGACAGAAATTTTCCAGGCCTTTCTGAACACACGATTAAGTCTAGGAGACTGGAGGATTGTCAATGTGACGCTGTTGTTTAAGAAAGTAGCAAGGGATAACCCAGCAAACTACAGGTTTGCCATCTTGACATTAGTACTGAGAAAACTGAGAAGTACTGAGAAGACATAATATGGGATAAGGTAAATATACCTAGAGAAAACATAAGTTTGTACCAGAAAGTCCACATGGCTTTGTCAAGAGCAGGTCATGTTTGACAAATTGAATTAGGTTCTGTGATAAGGTGACATGGGCAGGGGAGGAGGGTAGTGTTGTGGTTGTTGCATGTTTGCGCTTTCAGAAAACATTTGATACACTGCCCCGTGACAGGTTTGTTAGCCAAGGAGAAATGTTTGGGATTGATGGATCCTTGGCAGCTTGGATTAGAAGATGGCTAAAAGATAGGAAACCAAAGGTAGATATAGATGGGGATTTCTTAGACTGGAGATGAGTTGAAAACAATGTTCCCGAAGGATCGGTGTTGGAACCCTTGCTTTTTCTGATTTATATAAATGATTGTGTACATTAGGTAGATTAGACATGAGAAATGCAGGGTTACAGGTAAAAGATTAGGAGGACAGGTCTGGGTGTGATGCTCTTTGGAGGGTGGGTGTGGACTTGTCGTGTCGAATGGCAGGTTTCCACACTGTAGGGATTCTATGATTCGATGATTCTATGGGTGCTGGGGGAAAACTCTCTAAATTTGTAGATGACACTAAACTAGGGAGAATAATGAATTGAGAGAAATACGCTGAGCGACTTCAGAGGAACAAGTCGGCCAAATGGGCACATGCCTGGCGATGAACTTCAATGCAGAGAAATGTGGGGAAACGCATTTTTGTAGAAGAAACATGGAGAGATAATACGTTCTCAATGGTACAACTTTGAGGGAAGTACAGGAGCAGAGGAACTTTGGGGTTCAAGTGTATAATTTCTGAAGGTGGCAAGGCAAGTTGAAACAGCTGCTAAGAAGGCTTATAGGATCTTTGGGTTTATGAATAGCAGCATAGAGTATAAAAGCAATGAAGTGATGCTATATTTCAACAAATCATTGTCAGACCACATTTTCAGTAGTGTGTTCACATCTGGGCACCTTGTATAAGGAAGTATGTTAAAGCCCTGAAGCCAGTGCAAAGAAGAGTCACTTGAATGAGATGACGAATGAGGTATTTTAGATACAAAGAAAGATTGGAGAAGTTGGACTTATTCTCTTTGGAGCAGAGAAGATTAAGAGGTGAATTTGTAAAGGAGTTCAAAATTATGAACAATTTTGACAGGATAAAGAAGGATACTCTGTTTCCATAAGTTGTTATATTAGTAACTAGGGATCAAAATTTCAAGATTGCCAGCAAGAGAGCTGGGAGACGGATGAGGAGTAATTGGAATGTGCTTCCTGGGAGAGTGGTGGAGGCAAATTGCACAGGAGGTTTCAAAAGAAAGTTGGATATGTATTTATGGTGATGAATTTAGTGGGCCGTGGAGATCGGGCTGGAGAATGGAACTAGCTGGGTAGCTCTTTCTAGAGCCGGTACAGACTTGATAAGCTGAATGGTCTCCTTCTGTACTGTAAAATTCTATGATTCTCTATATATACATATATATTAATAATAATACATGCCCAGAGATTTGAAGTGTTCACCTTTAGAGCTAACTGCTCATCATACACTTTGTGATTTCTTTTTCCTCTTTATGAACTGAAGTAGACTCCAAGGGAAATTTAGAGGAAAGTTTGTGTGCTTTTAAGAAATGAAAATATTTCTGAAGATACATAGAATACTAAATCTCTCTTGATTGTTGTTTCATTCCCATACAATGTGCTTTTATTTTCATATTTTATGTTCCAACTCACCACAGCAGCTAAGATGCAGCAATATTTCTTTTGAACCATTTAAAATTTGAAACTGACAATTAGCTTTGGGGATAGCATATGTTAAGTATTTTATTGCTTTAACATCAGCTTATCTAGCCAACAGCAAAGGCACACTGCAACCTTCGTGTACAATAGAATGATGCCCATTGGGAATATTTGTACATCCTTTTAAGCTGTGTTTAGCAAAGCTGTATTTCAAGAAATAGATTAACCAGACTCTGCTTATATAAAGTAACTATGAAAAAGGACAGGGAAAGAAAGAAAATAGTCTTGTAGAGACTCAACCAGGGGTGTTGTAGTGAAAGTGTCTCACCTTTTCCTCCATCAACTGCCATGAGCATAAATCTGGGCGTAAGTAACTATGATCTCTCTTTATAAGACTTTGCTGTCTCAAATGATCAAATAGTGGTATAAAATTCCATTCTGCTATCATAAATTGATCATGCCATGGCACTTCAACTTCATTATAGTTGTCATTCTTGATATTTCCTGTGAAGTATAATGGTACAGGGAATTCTGCTATAATATGTGTTCTGGCAATGTGGTTTGGCTATAACATGACTGACGAATAGATGAACGCTAATTTTAAAATGCAAACTTGTGTTGGCTGTAATGCGATTCCAATCAATTTGTGGAGGAGTACACATCGATATCACATGATCGTTTTGTGGGTTTTGTCCTGAGGATGCACAATGTTAACACCGAAAGTATCTCCACATCGGCATCACACGATCATCACAAGTTAGATTTGAAGAAATGGAGAGTGAGGATGTTGAAGAGCTGCTTGAGTCCCACTGTGAAGACGTCTCTACGGCTGATCTACAAACAACTTGTCGCTGAGGGGGAGGCGGAAGCTGGAGATGAAGAAGATGAAGTTCAGGATGCAGCACCATGAGAGATTTCCACTTCTGTTTTGTCCTCTATTCTGAGTGAAATGGAGAAGCAGTTGTAGCTCTTGGAGGACAACGATTACAATGCAGAATGCAGCAGGGGAGCAGTTCATGGAATAAGATCTTATTGGGCACCTTATGAGCAGCTTCTTCATGAAAGAAGAAAAAGGGCAAAGTAATCTATTAGCAAAACTGGATGTTTTTTTTAAGCCAAGAAACAGTCAGAAAACAATGAACCACAGCCACCCACTCCTGGATTAACTATTTTTCACCTTAATCCTGCAACCACAACTGCACCTGAAGGTGGTGATAATGGTGATGATGACCCTCAACTCCGATATTAACAATACAGCCACCTCAAAACCTCCTCCCCCATCAAGTCACCTTGACACCTTTTCAAGGTAAAGTGTTAAATTTACTTTTATTTCATGAGATATGAATTACACGTTTATTCAAACCGTGCTATCCTTTGTGTTAGGCTTTTGAGTGATTTTCTTGGTGGTCTGCCCCCAACCCCGCTTTTCCCACAGGTCCTGTTATTTTTATAGCATGATTGTAACACAGGAACGCAAGTATCGCGTTATAGCAAAACCCCTGTACATGAAGGCGAAGGGTGCATTAAGTACTCCTGATTCATATAATACGACTCACGAGATAGATTTATATTGATCCAGTTACAGGTGATTGATTTATGTTGAATGGACCACACTGAGTTCTGAGGGAAGTGGAAACATTTTATTCAACTGACGCTCAGTTTTCAAGCTGACATTCAACGGCTAAGATGTTTCATTATTTATCAAGCGATAAAATAGATGCATGTCAAATTTCTGTAACTGTGATTAGAAACAACACGTAATTTTAGCAAGAGCATTGCTCACGTCTTATTGCTGCAGTGATGAGAGCTGAATTTCACAAGAAATCAACAGTGTCAATTTTGA
>JAHRHZ010000014.1:70230422-70262993 GCA_024137785.1 Ginglymostoma cirratum
AGAGACAAAAACAGAAGTTGCTGGAAAAGATCAGCAGGTCTGGCAGCAGCTCAGAACAGAGGAAGGGTCACTCGACCTGAAACATTAATTCTGATTTCTCTCCACAGACGCTGCCAGACCTGCTGATCTTTTCCAGCAACTTCTGTTTTTGTCTCTGATTTACTGCATCCGCAGTTCTTTCGGTTTCTATTTCATCAAGTACAATGCTGCCCATTCTTTGACCAGTGACATCACGGAGCAATTGGTATGTCTGCTAAAGACAAGATTCCAATGCTTGGATCAGTGGGGTGGTTGTGGGCAGGGTGTCTTGCAATACAATTCACAGTATGTCACTAAACTTTTGTATGCTGTGCTCTGCAAAACAAGAGCAGGTAAAGTGAATGGATGCAGAAGATGCAGAAGCAGTCTTCTGAGAAGGAAAGATGAGGATATTGAATGGGAGGAACATCATTTCCTGTATGATAAAACACTGCAGGGTCAGGTACAATAAAGTCAAACGGGACATAATTGACGCTTGAATCCAATTGATATGAACTGGTGGCAGCGAGCGCTCATTGACTAAATTTGTTGCTGCTTGAAAGGTAAAGAAGCAGAAAAACCCTCAATAAAACAGCAGCTGGCAGCAGCTCAGAACAGAGGAAGGGTCACTCGACCTGAAACATTAATTCTGATTTCTCTCCACAGATGCTGCCAGACCTGCTGAGCATTTCCAGCAATTTCCATTTTTGTCTCAGCATTGTGCTTTTATTTGGCCTCAGTCAGGGGTTGTGTAATGGAATCATCGGCCATGGTTGCACAGCGTCACCCTTTTGTCCCAATAACCATCTTTGTAAGGCATCCTGTGCTTAATAGCTCAGCATGCTTCACTATATAGTAAATATGGAGACTCCAACAACAATGGACATTGAATTCCTCGACATAGGCTTTTGACATAAGAACCTTATTCTGATTAATGCAGCACAAACCATTTTGCTCAAATGCAGTTGGAGATTGTACATACAGTATGATTACTTAAACCTTATCATCCCCTCACCCACTGCTCTCATCAACCAAAAAGGCAGCATTGCACACATAAGAGCATATTGATGAATGCTTACAATTACAAGGTGAGAGAAAATCTGTTTCATGCCTTTGTGCAGCCTATGAGATCTTGGACTGTCTTTGTCAGTTGTGGCCCCCATGTGGCACTTTTAAAGTCACCTGTGATTACATCTGCCTCATAGTGACAACTATCTTCAGTCTGCAATGACCAGTCCCATGATCAAGATTGCTTGTAACCAGGATTTAAAACCCACATAGTTGGACACTGCGAGTATTTCACATGGAGAGCACTGTAACTACAGAAAACTTCAACCTGTACTGTGAAAGTACCCGATTAATGCAATTGCTGCTTGAAGCACCTCACACCATTCACAAGTAGAGCCCACATGCTCAGACACAAAGAAAATGCGTGTCCTGCCCGCTCTGTGTGGGGTCGCAGCCATTTTCCATTTCCAGTGCACACTTACCTTTTATTTGAGTACGAAAGGCAGGTCGCACTTGGCACAGTGAGTCGCAGCCTCAGCCGCTAATCAAGGGAAGGGACGCTTACATCTTAACATCAGTGTTCCTCTCTTCCTGCTACTCCCTGTTGAGACATCAGTACTGAGCTTCCACACATTCTCACACACCGCTAAATTATATTTTTATCTCCAGTACTGCCTCTTGAACCCTGACCCTACAGCATAGTCATGTCAATCATCGCGTTGCACTGTCCCATTGTCCAGTTCAGGCTGGTTGTGACTGTGATGATTCCTTTCCGCAGTTACCTACATCTTCCAATATACTATCGTCCCATCCCCTTATATATTTGAGTGACCCCTCACATACTGCGCTTTCTGCATCTCAGCATGCTGTCCCCAATCCCCATCATTAATTTTTCCAATTCCCTACCACAGCAATGGCCCCTGATAACTCCCATTGACTTGCATTAAATTGATCCCCAGGACTGACCATAGCTCACACTCCTGCCTGATTTGTACAGACAACTTTGACTAATAGGTGACTGGACCCCCAGCTGATCTCCATGCAGCTCCCTGATTGAATGACCTTCACTTCCCAGACTGATAGATTAGGATCTGTAAGACAGATTGTGGCCCACTCCTCAAACTACTGTGATACAGACTGTCTGACTCTGACCAGCACCTGGGCAGTCAAATGGCTTCGTCCAAAGCCTTATCTGATAGCAGACAATCTCCTTGACTTACTGAGACATGGAGACATGGATTCATAGAGATCTACAGGACAGAAAAAGGCCCTTCAGCCCATCGAGTCTGCACTAGTCAAAATCTAGCACCTAACTATTCTAATCCCATTTTCCGGCATTTGTCCCATAGTTTTGCATTCCTTGGCATTGCAAGTGCAAATCAAAATGCTTCTTAAATGTTTATGGGGAATTCTGCGTTTACCAACGTTACCAACAGTGAGTTCCAGATTCCCATCACCCTCTGAGTCTGTGCTGGGAATGGCTGAGTAAAGGCTGTGTCCTTTGGCTTGATTGAACACTACTCTTCTTATATTTTGAGAAATGGACATTTGGTTGAAGCACATGCAATGCATTTCCTGCATATGCTGCTGGAACATAGTTTGGTGTGACCTTGACATTGCAGTTGGGAGGTGTTGCTGTAAAGTTACTATCAGCCAGGTGGCCGAATAGCATACTTCATATCAATGAGGTGAGATTAGGCACTAATGGAATGCAGATGGATGTATGTTGGCCTCTCACTGCTCACGAGTGCGATTCTCATCTCATCATTCAAAATACGGTTGGAGAATTGGACATTCGTTCTCAATGTCAAGAATATAATTTCTTTTGCTCCTACCTACCCTTTTTTCCAAACTTTCTCATTAATATCCACATCATTCGGGTGCTGGGAAGTATCTGCCCATTGTTTGAAATCAAATATTGGAATCTTGGGAACTTATTCTTCTGGGCCAGTGAAGTAACAAATATTTTTGGAAAGAAGGCAAAACCATCATTATTGCTGTTGAGTCTCATACAAATCAATTATTCAAGATGATATTCATTGGCTTATCTTTTGAACTATCATTGTGCTAGTTTCTATAGCTGGGTGTCTGGGAAAATATATCAAACCTCTATGCTAAACAAAATCCATACTCCTTTGTTCAGGAATATATTTGGATGTTGATTTTTTTTCAGAAGGATTGTGAATTTTTTTATGGAGAAACACTGCATGTGCCTGCATTGAGGTTAGGAGCAAAATTTCATAAAGTTTTAGCCTAAGGACTTCAATGAGCCTATGGGAGGTAAACCAGAGGGTTAGAACTTTCTCACTTTGGTATCCAGCTTGGGCTGCACTACTCATCAGAGCTTAAACTTGCAAATTTATTTGCTGCCAATGGAAAGAATCCAAACCCAATGACAAGACTACTTTCCATGTCTTATGGTTTAATTGGACTGATTTTGTTTTTATTCATTCGTAGGGTAAATGCTGGGCCAGCACTTACTGCCTTCCCAGAGATCAGTTGAGAGTCAACTGTATTACTGTAGGTCTGGAGTCACATATTGTCCAGACTAGGTAAGGATGGCAGCTTCCTTCCCCAAAGGACATTCTTAGTGAACCAGATTGGTTTTTCAAACAATCGGCAATGGATTCACGATCATCGTTAGACTCTTAATTCCCTTTGCTTTTAAATGAACTTTTTTTTTTAAATTGAATTCAAATTCCACCATCAGCAGTAGTGATATTTAAACCCTGGTCCCCAGAACATTACCTGGGCCTTGGATTAACAATCCAATGATAAGACCACAAGGCCATCACCACCCCTGTTGATCAATCATTTCCTGGAGTATTGTTGATCCTCATGTGTTAGGTATTACTGTATGTGCCAGAGGTTGACTTTTTTGCAATTCTAAATTCTGGGTGTGTCTCCTTTCAGCCAACTCAGCCTGAAAATAATACTTACCACCCACCAAGGAGGAAGATGGTAGATGATTCATAGAATTTAAAATGGTACAGTGGAGAAGAAGATGATTTGGCCCATTGTACCTGTGCAGGCTCTGAAAGAGTTATCTAATTAAACCAAGTCCCCTGCTCTTTCCCCTGATCATTGTCAGTTCCATTTTGTCGAGGTATATAGCCAATCTCTTTGAAAGTTCCCATTGAATCTATTTCCAACCATCCTTTCTTGCATTGCCTTCCAAATCATAACTTACTAAATATCAACTTAGGAACATAGGAAATGGAAGCAAGTTTAGGCCATTTGCTCCATTGAACCTGCTCTGCGAGTCAAACTGGTCACAGCTGATCAGCTACCTATGCGCCAATTTTCCACACTATCCCCATATTCCTGGCCTTTAGTCTCAAGAAATCTATTGATTTCGATCTTGAACCTTCTCAATGACTGAACTACCATCATGCCCTGGGGTAGATAATCCCAAAGAGAGCCACCCACTGAGTGAAGAATGCTCTCTTGATTTCAAACTTAAATGGCATTTCCTTTGTTCTAAAAATGTATCTCCTGGCTCCAGACTCATCAACCGGGGGAAACGTCCTTTCTACTTCTACTCTGTCATGCTCTGTAAGAATTTAGTAGATATCAGTGTGATCACCTCTCATTCTTTTAACCGCTAGTGACTATAGGCCCAATTTCTGCAATCTCTCCTCATAAAACTCGGGTGCAATCTGTTGAACTTCTGTTGCAATTCCCCAATGCAAGTACACCCTTTCTTAGATAAGGAGATTTGAAGTTTACACAATACTCAAGGTGCAGTCTCATGAAAGCTGTATACAATTGCAGCAAAATACTTTTATTCCTCCTCTAAAGACAGGCCATATGAACCCAAACTGTTAACTCTGTTTGTCTCTCCAGTGATGCTACCAGACTTGTTGAGTTTCACCAGCACTTCCTGTTTTTATTTCAGATTTCCAGCATCTACAGCAATTTGCTTTTTTCTTTACTCCTGTAATTAAACTTCTTTGTCACCTCCAAAACATGTTTACCAACAAACCCAACAACATTACATGTCAACGACAAGGATGAGAAGAGCTAGTGATTATTTTGCAAGGCTCTGCTTGTTAGGTGGAATGATTATTAATTCAGCAAGGTTGTGATATTGACATTTTCCAAACCCATATTGGCATCAAATGTCAGAGCATTATTACATTATCATTGAAGATAAAGGGAGATTATCCAAAGTTGGGTTTTACAAATGAAAACAGAAAATGCTGGCAAATGTTTCAGGTCTAGAGTATTATTATCCTGTATCTCTTCACAGATGCTGTCTGACCTTCTAATTGCTTCTAGCATTTTCTATTTCTTTTCATATTTCCAGCTGCTGCTCTATTGTACCTTGGCACGGGCTTTACAAATGTGCAGATTGTCAGTAAAAGCAAGGATTGATGAAGTGAGGAGCTCCAGGGTTTTGAGGTCCAAGGAAAATAGAAATATGTTTCATTTATTATGATGTTAATCTTTCAGGATCTATAGCCTTTAACATCCAAATATTGGAAAATGGGTGCAGTAATTCTCGTGCTAATACTTCCATGAAACAGAAAATCCTGTGGGCAGAATCAACCTATGGATGATTATTCAGGGTTTGCAGGCATGCAATCCAACTTCAAACTATTGTCCAAGTGCCAACATGAAATTAGTCTTGCATCTTCCTTTGTCACCAGCTAATCAGTAACGCTTTTCAACACTAGGTGTAATCTTGGAAATCAAAGAGCTTAGTGATAGGGAACTGTCTGGTTGATAAGGACTCAGTCTTTTCTTGTGAACAGTGAGCCACATCATTTTGATTATCAAGATGAAGGTTATTGGAAAAATAAACAATTGCTGCCTTTGGGCACTTCTTGATTGGATGTCACTCATAGAAGTTACAGTAATTCTTTTGTGTCCTGGTAGCAAAACTATATTGTTTCTCAGCCTCTGAGGAGCACTCTCCTGTGCATCAGTGCATATTTTTCTACTTCTTTTTTGGGCCCTCTTAATGATGTTGTTATTGGCTTTGCGTTATGACCTGAGGCCCAGTATAAAATGGATTGAAACCACTCATGCTCATTTAATGTATTACCAAGGGAGAGCTGAAGACTATCCGCTTGGATTGGATTTCAACTCAGGTCCCAAAGGTGAAGGCACAATATGTTCACACAATGATTATAAAAGGAGAACATGCTTGCAAAACATAGAAGGTCATGCAGCTTTTGTGGAGAGAGAAACAAAGTTAACAGGCAGAATTTTACCATTCCCCTGCAAGGACGCTTGCCTTCATTGCTCAGACCTTTGAGTATAGGAGTTGGGACGTCATATTGAGGTTGTACAGGACTTTGGTGAGGCCTCTTCTGGAGTACTGTGTGCAGTTCTGGTCGTCTTGTTACAGGAAGGATATTATTAAATTGGAGAGGGTTCAGAAAAGATTTACAAGGACGTTGCTGGGAATGGAGGCCTTGAGATTTAAAAATAGAATGAAAGGATGGGAATTTTTTCACTGGAGCATAGGAGGTTGGGGGATGACGTTGTTGAGGTTTATAAAATCATGAGGGCATAGATAAGGTGAATGACAAGAGTCTTTTCCCTCGGGTGGGGGAGTTCAAAACTAGGGGGTATATTTATAAGGTGAGAGGAGAAACACTTAAAAGGGACATAGGGGCAACTTTTTTACACAGAGAGTAGTTCGTGCGTGGAATGAACTGCCAGAGAAAGTGATGGATGCAGGTACAGTTACAACATTTATAAGACATTTGGATAAGCACATGAAGAGGATAAGTTTGGAGGGATAAGGGCCAAGCATTGGCAGGTGGGGCTAGTTTAGCTTGGGTAATTAGTCGGTGTTGGACCGCAGAGTCTGTTTCTGTGCAGTATGACCCAATGGTTCTATGACATTCTTCACAGAGGAATTGTTGTCTCCACTATTGTGAAATGTGGGGCAATGTTTCAGGCTGATGATCTGTCTTCAGAATATTGTCATGCTCCCTCAGTAACTCACCCACTCCCCACATCTTTCACTCTTCATGGAGACAGCAGAGAAAAAAAAACCTACAAATGTTTTTCCGGCATAAGCCAAACTTTATTATCAATAAAAGGGAGATTTACGGCTCAAAACAGGCCTACAGCATCACAGTTCCAGAGCCAAGAATTGTCAAGAAGACAAATAAAATACCTTATACTTCATATATAGAATACAAATCCCCACAGGAACTGCAACTGCCTTTATAGCCCAGTCTGTATTAGAAAGCCCTCCGCCCCTTTTCTGTAAACATGTTTACCTGTGCTTGTGTGTACATGTTAAATGATACGTTTTCACATTTTTGTCAGGTTTAAGAAAGTTCCACCAACTTTCACTTCAGAAAATCTTGGGTTTGGCTCCTCTTCATTTTAGATTTGGTTAACTAAGTTTAATTGACGTGTGAGAGATTTTTAGTAAAAACAGAAATAAAAATATTTGCTGTAATCAATCGAGAGAAGGTTAAAAACAAAGGGGAACTGAGCACGCATCCTCACCATATTGTAACACGTCATTCATGGGATGTGGATGTCAATGATAGCATCAGCGTTTATTTCTCATATCTAAATGCCCTTGAAGTTTGTGGTGAGCCACTTTTTTGAATACAACTGGGTGATTTGCCAACCATTTCAGAGAAAACGTAAGAGTTAATAGTGAACGTGGAGTCATGTTTAGATCAGACCAATTAAGGGTAACAGTTTCCCTTTCATAAAGGACATTAGTGAACCAGCTTGGTTATTTTGTGACAATCCACTAGCATCATGGGCACCAACATTCATATTAGTTTCTTTCTTATGGTCGGTAACTTTAATTTGGAAGTAGAATTAGCCTTTATTATCATATACACTCAATGACTATACTGAAACGTTTACATATTGTCACTTACAGCGCCAATTTAGGTACAAAGGTTCAGCTTCTTTAGTTACAAGATCTTAGACAACAGGAAAGTAAAATGTTCAGCATTGCAGAAATAAAAGCTCAGAACAAGATGCCACACTGGCACCGAGCTTCCAGTCTGCACCGAGCCCTAGCTCCAGACCATGGCCAGTTTCACCTTGAGGATCATGAAGCTGGGAGGTTGCTTCGGACCACCACACCAGGACACCACCACGGGAGGCATTGGACCAGGCCAGGAATCATCGGAGGTCAGGATTTGCCGGAGACTGAGATTCCTCACTGGAGCCTTGCAGTTGATGGCCGAGTGGTATTATTACTAGACTATTGATAAATGGTGGAATTTGGATTCAATAAAAATCTGGAATTATAACTCTAATGTTGACCATGAAAATTATGACCATTTTTTGGGGGAAACCTCCATCTGGTCTGCTGTATGTTCATCTGGTTTACATGTGAATTCAGACCCACAGCAAATGCACTCTTAACTCAGGCAATAAATGCTGGCCCAGCCACTGACATCCATATCCTGCGGACGAATAAAAACAATTAGGTTGCAATCATCCATATCAGAGCTCCTGGCCTGTAACATATTAGTCCAAAACATAATTATTTTGCTATTATACTAATCAAAGGTATTGCAGTAATAAAGTTACTCTTGACTTATGAGCAGTAGTGGTACCAGAATGTATGACCCACAATGCAGAGGCTGAAATGTTCACCAGTCTTCACTGGAGTTTATGAGAGTTCATGGGTTAATGTCGTATGCAGCAATAATGTTCAGAATTCCTTGTTTCTCAGTGCTTTATTTCAAACAATATGGTATTTATTACTGAACCTGAAATATTAGCAGGGGGAGCTGGGTCTGGGTGGGATACTTTTCAGACTCAACAGTCTGAATGACCTCTCTCCACCCCGCAGGGATTCTATGATTCTATTGGCAGATGAAGTTTAATCTAGATAGTGTGAAGTGATGTATTTCGGAAGGTCAAATGCAAGTTGAGGGTAAACAGTAAATGGCAGGACCTTCAGGACTGATATACAGAGGGATCCTGAGGCTCAAGTCTATAGTCTGACAACACAAGCGGATAAGGTAGTAAAGAAGGTATACAGCATGCCTGTCTTCAGCAGTCGGGGCAGAGTATAAAAGTTGGCAAGCTATGTTGCAGCTGTATAAAACTTTAGTTAGGCCATATGTGGGAGTCTTGTGCGCAGTTCTGGTCACCACACTTTAGGAAGAGTGCAGAGGCATTGGAGAGGATGCACAAGAGGTTTGCCAGGACGTTGCCTAGATTAGCGTGTCTTAGCTATCTGAACTGTGATGAGCTTTATCTTAATTTTACATTTTTTTTATTATTAGTTATGACTTCTGTCAAAGATGTAGGAAGTGGTGGGGCAATCTTCCACTATATTTTTCAAGTAAAAGTATATGTGACAATAAATTTCTATTCTATTCTATAAGGAGAGGTTGGACAAACTTGGATTGTTTTAACTAGAATTTCAGAGGCTGAGGGGTGGTCTGATAGAAGTTTATAAAACTAAGAGAGGGATGGATAGTTGGAGTTGTTTTCTCAGGGTAGAAATATCAAATACTAGGGGGCATTGTCTTAAGGTAAGAGGGGGAAAGTTTAAGGGAGATGTGCAAGTCAAATATTTTATACAGAGAGTGGTAAATGCCTGGAACGCAGTGCCAAAGAAGGTGGTAAAAGCAGATACAATAGCAACATTTAACATTTAGACAGGGAGGGAGTAGAGGGCTGAGGACCATATATAGACAAAGAGGATTAGTCTAGAATAGCATCATAGTCGGCACAGACATGGTGGGCCAAAGGGCCTGTTCCTGTGCTGCACCCTTCTATGTTCTATGTACTTTTTTTTTTCCTATTCATTTGTGGGATGTGGGCATCACTGGCTGGCCAGCATTTCTTGCCCATCCCTAGTTGCCTTTGAGAAGGTGGTCATGAGCTGCCTTCTTGAACTGCTGCAGTCCGCCTGCTGTGGGTTGACCCACAATGCCATTAGGGAGGGAATTCCAGGAATTTTGACTCAGTGACAGAGAAGGAATGGCAGTATATCTCCAAGTCAGGATGGCGAGTGGTTTGGAGGTGGTGGTGTTCCTATATGACTGATGCCCTTGTCCTTATAGTTGGAAATGGTCGTGGGTTTGGAAGGTGCTGTATGAGGATCTTTGGTGAATTTTTCCAGTGCATCTTGTAAATAGTACACACTGCTGCTACTGAGCATCAGTGGTGGAGGGAGTGAATGCCTGTGGGTGTAATGCCAATCAAGTGGGCTTCTTTGTCCTGGATGGTGTCAAGCTTCTTGCATGTTATTGGGGCTGCACTTATCCAGGCAAGTTGGAAGTATTCCATCACACTGCTGACTTGTGCCTCGTAGATGGTGGACAGGCTTTGAGGAGTCAGGAGGTGAGTTACTTGTCGCAGTATTCCTAGCTTCTGATACGCTATTGTAGCCACTGTGTTAATGTGATGAGTCCAGTTGAGTTCTGGACAATAGTAACCCCCAGGATATTAAAAGTGGGAGATTCAGTGATGGTAACACCTTTGAATGTCAAGGGATGGTGGTTAGATTGTCTCCTATTGGTGATAGTTATAGCCTGGCATTTGTGCGGCTTGAATGTCACTTACCACTTGTCAGTCCAAGCCTGAATATTGTCCAGATCTTGTTGCATCTGAACATGGACTGCTTCAGTATCTGAGGAGCCACAAATAGTGCTGAACATTGTGCAATCATTGGTAAACATCCCCACTTCTGACCTTTATGATGGAGGGAAGGTCATTGATGAAGCAGCTGAAGATGGTTGGGCCTAGGACACTGCCCTGAGGACCTCCTGCAGAGATGTCCTGGAGCTGAGGTGATTGACCACCTACAACCACAACCATCTTCCTATGACTCCAACCACTGGAGAGTTTGTGCCCTGATGCCCATTGATTCCAGTTTTGCTAGGGCTCCTTGATGCCACTCTCGGTCGAATGCAGCCTTGATATTAAAGGCTGTCACTGTCATCTCACCCCTGGAATTTGACTCTTTTGCCCATGTTTGAACCAAGTTTGTAATGAGGTCAGGACCTGAGTGGCCCTGGTGGAACCCAAACTGGGCGTCATTTAAGCAGATATAGCAAGATGCATGACTGACAATCTCAGGATGTGTGATGTGTTAACACAGAGTCTGCTTAATTGCCTGACCTCTGAAGGAGAACATCTGCAAGACAATTTGTTTTCTTCCAGCCTCTTGTCTTCAAAGATCTGTTATTAACAGACCAATTGTGGAAATCAAAAGGACCATATAGATGATCAAGATTAGTATACAGTACAATAATAGCCCAATTTAAGTGATACATAAATAGTGACAGCTGTCTCTTCTCAGAATTTCCCTGTTGTACCCTGATAAAAAGTCACACAGAGGATACAGAATGTAATTTATAACACCACAGTTAATATTCCTGTAACATATTCTAATGGCTCTTGTTTTTTTAACCGATCAAACTTGTATGCTTTACATAATTATTTTGATGCATCATTACTAACCATGAATCAGTGCAGAATAGCCACGCTTTTTCTGAGATATTAATTGAATAATTCAAAGTTGAGATTTGAATGTGTTTTAGCCAAAACCAATTGCCTCCATCTCTTTGTTCTTAGCATGGATAGAAGATTGGCTGTCTGGCAGAAAGCAGAGTGGGGTTAAAAGGGCTTTTCTCAGGATGGGAGGTGACAAGTGGTGTTCCGCAAGGGTCAGTGTTGGAACCACAACTTTTCACTTTATACGTTAATGATCTAGGTGAAGGAACTGAGGGCATTCTGGCTAAGTTTGCAGACGATACAATGATAGATAGAGGGACAGGTAGTATTGAGGAAGCGGGGAGGCTGCAGAAGGATTTGGACAGGCTAAGAGAATGGGCAAAGAAATGGCAGATGGAGTACGATGTGGGAAAGTGCGAGGTCATGCACTTTGGTAAGAAGAATAGAGGTATGGACTATTTTCTAAATGGGGGGAAAGTTCAGAAATCTGAAGTGCAAAGAGACTTGGGAGTTCTAGTCCAGGATTCTTTCAAGGTAAACTTGCAGGATGAGTCAGTAGTCAGGAAGGCAAATGCAATGTTGGCATTTATTTTGAGAGGACTTCAATATAAAAGCAGGGATGTACTTCTGAGGCTCTATAAGTCTCTGGTCAGGCCACATTTGGAGTATTGTTAGAAGATTTGGGTCCCATTTCTCAGGAAGGATGTACTGGCCCCGTAGTGGGTTCAGAGGGGCTTCACAAGAATGGTCACAGGAATGAAAAGCTTAACATATGAGGAATGTTTGAGGACTCTGGGTCCATACTCAATGGAGTTTAGAAGGATGAGGGGTGATCTAATTGAAACTTACAGAATACTGAATGGCCTGGACAGGGTGGATGTTGGGAAGATGTTTCCATTGGTAGGAGAAGCTAGGATCTGAGGGCACAGCCTTATGATAAAGGGAAGGCCCGTTAGGTCAGAGATAGGGAGAAACTTCTTCAGACAGAGAGTGGTGAATCTATGGAATTCACTGCTGCAGAAGCTGTGGAGGCCAGATCATTCAGTGTATTTACGATGGAGATAGATAGATAGATAGATTCTTGATTATCAAGGGGATTAAGGGTTACGAGGAGAAAGTGGGGGAATAGGGTTGAGAAACTTATCGGCCATGATTGAATGGCAGAGCATGATTCAATGGGCTGAATGGCGTAATTTCTGCTTCCAAGTCTTACGGTCTTATGGTCTTCCTTCTTTCATGAACACAGCTTTCTATCAATAGTTATCTTTCCTTCAGTTGTAGCTGACAGTTCTGGGATTGTAGCATTAATTTTAGCTGTAAAGTTTTAATTTAATCAAGGCATTATGACAGTGATAATCCATCTTTTTATAATTTAACCTAAGCTATTGTCAGGTGGCTGTTGTCCATTATAATTGAGTGGTAGTAAAACTGGTCCATCTTTTATGACATACTTTTAAAAAAACAATAAAGTTTCATTGCAAAGTACTTGGAGAGAGAGAAAATCTAATGAATCTTAGCTAGACTGTATTGTCCCACACAGCACACTTCTTTACAGTTCTGTATCTTGCTCAGATTAAGTCATAATTTAATGCTGCATTTGGGAAGTCGAGTTGTATCAGGCAGAATGTCTCCTGGGTAAAGAGAGACCATTTCATACCAATGTATGTACAGTGATTACACATCAATATAAATGTGTGTAGAACACAATGTCTGTAGTTAAATAGCAGCATTTTTGGGGGGAAATATTTTGCTTTGAAAACAAGCACCAGGCAAGTCATCCTCCTTATGAATATTGAAAGGATTTTAGAGCCCCAATAAAAACAAAGTGGCAAATGAGACTGAACAGTCCAGAAATGTTTGTAGTTTTCTCAGAAGGCTGAGAAGCCTCTGTGATCAGGATGGCATTGCTTTATGAATTATATTTGGATGATTATATTTGAAGGAAAAACTAAAATACCAGAAGTATACATGGGAAGAGTAAAAATATTTACGTCTGTAATGTATTATTATAAAATCAGCCCCTGTGTGAAAAAGTTGCCCCTTAGGTCACTTCTAAATCTTTCCCCTCTCACCTTAAACCTAGGTTCTTTAGTTTTGGATTCCCTTATCCTGGGGAAAGGATCTTGTCTTTTTGCCCTATCCATGTCCCTCATGATTTTATAAACCTCTATAAGTTCACCCCTCAGCCTCCAACACTCCATGGACAATAGCCCCAGCCTATTCAGCCTCTCCCTGTAGCTCAAACTCTGTAATCCTGGCAACAACCTTGTAAATCTTTTTTGAACCCTTTCAAGTTTCACAACATCCTTCTTGTAGCTGGGAGTCCAGAATCACCTTTTACACCCATAGTTCAATTTCAGTTCAGATAAAATCAAAGAGCATGTTCCTTCAGTCATTCGTAATAGTCAGAATATACACCATACTAAAGCAGCTGCATTTCCAAAATCCACAATAAAACATCTACTTTTAGATGTGATTACAAGATATGGTAACATTGTCGAACAATCCTGAGTGTGCTCATAACTGTACTAAAAACCACTTTAAGATAATCAGTCAAGTTCATAATCCGACTCCTTAACATTTGTGAAAAGCAACACACACGCAGGGACCTATTCTCCTCAAACAAAAAGGATATGTTCAAAGTTTGCATCTTTTACCAATTGTTTATTATTCGTTTATAATTAATTTATTATGATCATTTATCATTAGTTCCCTTTGCTTTCTCCGTGACAATGCTCAGCCAATCAGCATCAACTTGTGAACAAAACAGTCCACCTTTCTACTTTAGTATCAATTGTTGCGATCATTATAAAATTTGCAGCTCTTGTGTTTGTCTTGATGAATGCAACATGTCTCTCTTCAAAAATATTCAAGTCTGCACTACCAAGAAACAGTAAAGATAAAATTGCCTCTTTCTACCTATTAAGAAAGGTGCTGCCTTGATACCCCCAACTCCCTAGCCACATGATCCCTGCCATCTAGCCTCCCTTTCTGAATATTTTCTGGCTGGTAATCTTCTCTTGGCAGTGTCCATGATCTTCATTGCCTTTTCAGGCTAACACATGAGTGACATTGGAATCTGTCTGGCAACCTCTAGATATTTTGAGAATTCTGTGAGAGTTATCATCTAGTTCTTTCAACTTCCTGCTGTGTGGCAAAATTGACCATAACGGAATTAGTAATGTTCTCAGTTGGTCAATGTCAAAAGTCAGATTTTCTTTGCTCAAGGTGGTGTGCTCAAGTCCCACTTTCAGGCCTGACAACGTAAGCTAAGCTGAGGAAGGCTGGAGGAATCCTGTTATTTTAACCGGTATAAGGAAAAACCATTTGTTACTTGAGGTGATCATAAACAGCAGCTTAGATTTTGCTTATACGATTAACATAAAAGAATATCCCAAAGCACTTTGATGACAGCCAGATACTAACTGGAGCTAAGATGGAGGCATGAAAAACAGAGAAATTAATTACAGAAATGTATAGAGCTTCAGGAGGTGAAGGACAGAAAGAATTTCAATATCAGAGCAGAATTTTAACTTGACGTATGAGGATGGGGTGGAGGGGTGGGTTTGTACAACCAAAGTAGGAGGGGACAGGAGAGAACCAATATAGATCAGTATAGGCATATTCTGAGGGAGAGCTTTGGATCAATAGGAATTTGAGGTTGATAATTGATGGGACGCATTAGGTTTTCTGCCCATAGACAAGCTCAGGCAAAGTGCTGCAAATTCCCATGCCATGAAATCATTGAATCTGCTTGGAGAAACAAATAAAAATAGAGGAAAATTGATTATGCCAAACTAGGGGGAAAAAATGTCAGAAAATCAAGCCCGTATAGGCAGTCAAACACGTTTCATGTCCTCTTCATGACTGTGAGGTAGAAGACACACCTACCTTTTCTCTGTTAATATGTCAGCCACTGAGCAGAATATATCCAACTCCTTCCGAATAAAAACATCTACCTACTGGCCCATATGGACTTGAAATTCAAGGTTTCCCAATATTCCAATATTTTCAGTTATTTCTGATAATAATTTATTATGACCAACATATTGAAACCTAGCTGAATCTTTCAATATTTCTGAAATGATTGTAAGGAAATATACACCAATGAGTGGAATAAATATTCAGCTAATGCTTTGTTATGTAAATGACCTAAATCCGGCCAGTCTGGTAATTATATTCACAGAGGAATATAAGGCCGAGACCTTAGAGTGCACCGTATATAATTTGTTTCCTGTACGTCTCATCTGTTTTAATGTTGCACTTACTCCAACCAATAGAAAAGAATCACAGCAGCACAGCACTCATTAACAACATGAATTTAAAATAATCTACTACCTTAATGTTTCGACATCAATTGCCACTTACTGTAATGCACGAAAGCAAGCCAAATGACTGTATTTCAGCACCCCCACCACGTTAATTTTGCTGTGACAGATTTCATGTGCTGTTCTATTTTTCTGTAAGTGAAAAATTTACCTTTGGCTGCCCCTCACATTTCTATTGTGTCACCACATCCATCACTGTGAAAGGAATGAATTAGTTTTAATATTGTTTGGTGATCTCATTGAATGGCTGAGACAGAGATTTCCACGCTGTGCTTAAATGGCGATGATTAAGCTAAGAGAGCTATCAAGGCTTTTTCTTAAATTTTGAAATCTTCTACTGCAATTAAATAAAAAAGATAAAGTGGCAAATTTAATATCTCAGGGTAGAATTTCCATTTTGGCAAAATGAACACAACAGCCATAAATTGCACCAAAACTTGCACCCTTTTGGAAAAGCATATTTTCTCAAGTATCCAGTCAAATTCAGTTACATAGCTCCAGGTGTAAAATTTGCCATGATCCAAGGCTATTGGATAATGTTTAAAAAAAAAACTTTGATTTTAAAATATAATCTTATCTATATTTAAGGGTGGCATGTCCATCTAGTTTGGTTAATATGGCTTAAAATGTATTTATCACAAAAAAAAGCATATTAACCCTCATGCCAATCCACAACCTGTCAGTAATCTCATGTTAAATGACTGAAAATGGCTTTCAAAAAGAAATTGAACAATTTGTTGGTTAGCTCAGGGTGCAGTAGCTCAGTTTCTTGTTGAGCAAAACAAAATTGAAGTGTTCAAAAATGCTCCTATTAGACCTGCATCCAATACAACCAATTTAATTTAACAAAATCAGGCCTCAGGTGAGTGGAGTACACCAAATCTTCACAAAAAACAATTGTAAAACATTGGGACAGTTGATTCATCTGCTCCTTTTGAGCTCAGTTTTGTGAAAATGATCTGGAAAATGATTGTAATGAGCATCGCCAATTTCTGGGGTGGCACGGTGGCATGGTGGCTCAGTGGTTAGCACTGCTGCCTCACAGTGCCAGGAACCTATGTTCAATTCCAGCCTCTTGCATCTGTCTGTGTGGAGTTTGCACATTCTCCCTGGGCTTGCTTAGATTTCCTTCAGGTGCTCCAGTTTCCTCCCACAGTCCAAAGGTGTGCCAGCTAGGTGGATTGGCTATGCTAAATTGCCCATAGTGTCCAAGGATGTTTCAGTTAGATGGGTTAGACATGGGGAATGGGTCTGGGTGGGATGCTCTTCAGAGGGGCAGTGTGGACTTGTTGGGTTGAATGGCTTGTTTCCACACAGCAGGGATTCTATATAAAAAAGAAATTTTCACCCAGAGTTATTTGAGTCATTTTCCCAGATCCAGTACAACACAATTCTCACATTGGCTTTCAGGAAAAAGTGAACAAATTCTTGAATGGGACAATTTGCCTACAGGATTTTGCGAAAGAAAAATATTGAAATAATATTGCAGCATTCCAATTTGCGGCATCTAAATGCAAATTCTCCATTCACCATTATCAAAAAAAGGTCACATCAGGTGTTCAAGCTAATAATATGACTTGACAAACATTTATGTGCATTACAGTGGAATTTTTCCTCTAAAATACTTTGCTTTGAAAGCAGTGTTGATTGCGGGGCGAATTTCAATCAGAGCAGTATGCATTTGTTTCTGCTTAATTATAGGTGATTTCTGATATTTTCATGAGCTTACCTATATGCTATTGATGCAGCAGCTGTTCTTGAAATTTAATACTTATTTTTCCCTGAACTATGTAGTGCCAAGTCAATGTAGACTGAAAGCTTTAACAGCTACAAGCTGCCAAACTGTGGTTACAAACAGCCTAGTTATTCCCACCTGTCTGAATGTAGTATTTCCCAATCTCATATAATCAATGTTAATCACTCTATCCAACTCTTTTATCTCCTGGCAAAAATATTAGGTCAGACAGCTGCATGTAATACATTTTCCTTCTTTTCAAAGGGATAATTTTGTATCTTTACTCACAAGCAAAATGCTTCCATTGATTAAACTTGGGCAGTGCAATTTAATAAAGACATTGACCCATTAATTTTAATGAGTTAACCCCAAAAACAGAAGTCTGTGAAGATGTTCATGCGCTAATGTTGCATCACACATTCTAATCCAGATTTTCGGTTTCTAAATTACAGAATAATCAGGGAGATGATGGCATAGTGATTAAGTTACTGGACTAATAATTACAGGCCCAGGTAATGCTCTGAGTTTGATCACAGGTTGATATCACCCTATGCTGGCCAGTGGAGTTTAAATTCAATGAATAAACTGGGAATATAAAGCCAGTCTCAGTAGTGCCGACCCTGAGCGTTATCATTGATTGTTCCAAAAATCCACGTGGCTCATTAATATCTGCCAGGGAAGGAAATCTGTCACCCTTAGCTGGTCTACCCCACATGTGACTCCTGACCCACAGCAATGTGTTTGAATCTTATCTGCTTTTGGAAATGTCCTAGTCAGGCACTGAGTTCAAGGACAATTAGGGCTTGGTGATAAATCCTGGTCTTTCCATTGGTACAAACATCCAGGAAGGAATAAAAAAAAGTTTGAAAATAGAATGACATTGTTGATAAGATTTATTTTCCTTCATCAGATTTTAATTTACGCTCTTTAATTGCTTCAAGTGTTTGCACTAAATTTTGGAACACCTTTTGCTGTCACCACACAGTGTGTTTAGTTTGTATATCCCACAAAGGGCTGTGAGTTGACTTTTACTAGTAATAGGAAATGATCTTTACTGATTATAACATAATTAACACTATAGAAGGAATTATGCTACAAATTAATAATTAACACTATAAATCTGACAATTAACACTGTAAATCTAAGTCCATATCTTGTACTTCAACTTAATTTGGAATGATCAAACATCACCACTCTAGGCCTTGGCCTTGATCCAAGTGGTGGTCGTCTGGTCTTCCTCTCCCAGTGGTCTTCTTACAGTGGTTGGTCTTGAGTTACCGCTCCCAAGGGTACTATTGCGGTGTTTCTTTTCCTTGGAAGCTTCCGCACCCCTTTGGGAGGATCTTTGATTCCCACCAATGGATCGATCAGGAATTGATTACCCTGATTGATCAAACCCAATCAGGCAGTGCCATGTGGATGGTAGGGTGGTCTTTGGTCCTCCATTCAGAGGCATGTAAGTCAGGCAGGCTTCTCAGATAAGAGCAAGAGGTGTCTCTTTGTTCTGGAAACAGTTCGATGTTTCCTATCTCAGAGATGGTAAGAACTGCAGATGCTGAGGTCAGAGATATCACAGTGTGGAGCTGGAGGAACACATGAGGGCAGGCAGCATCAGAGGAGCAGGAAAGTTGATGTTTCGGGTCGGGACCCTTCTTCAGAACCTTTCTGAAGAAGTGTCCCAACCTGAAACATCAACTTTCCTACTCCTTTGATGCTGCCTGGCCTGCTATGTTCCTCCAGCTCCACACTGTGTTATCGATGTTTCCTATTGTCCTGGTGAATAAGTTTAGTCACTTGTGTATTGTGCTGTCTGCAGCTGCAGCCTGTCTGTCTGGGTCTGCAGCTTGTTTATTTCAGTATCTTTGGACAGATACTTCGGCCAATGCTTGGCTTGATTTCCCAGCATGCTTGGTATATTATCCAATGCTACCATTTTGAGTGGCCATCCGGTGACACACAAAATAGCAGAAGAGATCAGTTGTGTTTAAGAGTCCAAATTTGTCTTGATGATGAAAATGTTTAATGTTCTTCACAGTAAATATGTTCCAAAACATCTGGCAGAGGAATTTGTTTATGAGTAAACCATTAACTTTTACAATCTCTACTGTTGGAATTCCTCTTTAAATAGAAATACCAGAAGTTATTGTTTTATGAGATTTGTCAATCCTTATGTTTATGGCCAAATAATCTGTGAAGCTTTTGCAGCAGATGTATGTTGGAATACTGATTTTAATGGAAAGGAAATTACTGCATGTTGCTTGATAGACCAAGAGGCCAATAGAAGTTGTAAAGTTTTGTTACAGGATATATCTCAATGGATTTGTCACGTGGATTAGTACCAAAGCTGTTTCAAGTAATGTTATTTGCAAGTGTGCTTATTCACCGAACAAAGTATTTTAACTTTGGCTCAAAGCTTGCATTGGGAATAACAAGGAGACTGTCAGCTGTCATAATCTCATTGAACAAGCTGAGCAACAACCTCTGGCATCCACAAAACACAAAAAAACTGAAAATTGAAAGCTGCTATCCCTGATATCCTGCTGCTCCAGTAGATGTGCTGTGATAGCTCTCATTAAAATCACAACAGTGATGTGAATTAAGATTCTTGAGCACTAGTTCCCAGCCAAAGACACCAGAAGGATTTGAGCTTGCTTTATGCAGGAGCAGGTGAATATTCAATAACATAAGTGACGATTATTGCTAAACAAAATCTTTTAATTTTACGTTAGTTCTCAATTTGTGAGAAGGGAAGTCACTGATACTCCAAATACAAAGACAGATGAATTTATTACAAAGATAGTAGGAACTGCAGATGCTGGAGAATCTGAGATAACAAGGTGTAGAGCTGGATGAACACAGCAGGCCAAGCAGCATCAGAGGAGCAGGAAAGCTGACATTTCGGGCCTAGACCCTTCTTCAGAAATGGGGGAGGGTAAGGGGGCTCTGAAATAAATAGGGAGAGAGGGGGAGGCGGATAGAAGATGGATAAAGGAGAAGATAGGTGGAGAGGAGACAGACAGGTCAAAGAGGCGGGGATGGAGCCAGTAAAGGTGAGTGTAGGTGGGTAGTTAGGGAAGGGTTAGGTCAGTCCAGGGAGGACAGACAGGTCAAGGGGGCGGGATGAGGTTAGTAGGTAGGAGATGGGGGTGGGGCTTGAGGTGGGAGGAGGGGATAGGTGGGAGGAAGGACAGGTTAGGCAGGCGGGGACAAGCTGGGCGGGTTTTGGGATGTGGTAGGTGGAGGGGAGATTTTGAAGCTTGTGAAGTCCACACTGATACCATTGGGCTGCAGGGTTCCCAAGCGGAATATGAGGTGCTGTTCCTGCAACCTTCGAATGGCATCATCGTGGAGCTGCAGGAGGCCCAAGATGGACATGTTGTCTGAGGAATGGAAGGGGGAGTTGAAATGGTTCGCGACTGGTAGGTGCAGTTGTTTAGCGCGAACCGAGCATAGGTGTTCTGCAAAGCGGTCCCCAAGCCTCCACTTGGTTTCCCCGATGTAGAGGAGGCCACAACGGGAACAGCGAATACAGTACACCACATTAGCAGATGTGCAGGTGAACATCTGCTTGATGTGGAAAGTCTTCTTGGGACCTGGGATGGGGGTGAGGGGTGAGGTGTAGGGGCAGGTATAGCACTTCCTGCAGTTGCAGGGAAAAGTGCCGGGTGTGATGGGGCTGGAGGGGAGTGTGGAGCAGACAAGGAAGTCCCAGAGAGAGTGGTCCCTCCGGAAAGCAGATAAGGGTGGGGAGGGAAAAATGTCTTTGGTGGTGGGGTCAGATTGCAGATGGCAGAAGTGTCGGAGGATGATGCGTTGGATCCGGAGGTTGGTGGGGTGGTACGTGAGGATGAGGGGGATTCTGTTTTGGTTGTTATTGCAGGGAGGGGTTGTGAGAAATGAGTTGCGGGAAATTCAGGAGACACGTTCGAGGGCGTTCTCGACCACTGAAGGGGGGATGTTGCAGTCCTTGAGAAACGAGGACATCTGAGATGTATGGGAGTGGAATGCCTCATCCTGGGAGCAGACGCGGCAGAGGTGAAGGAATTGGGAATAGGGGATGGCATTTGTGCAGGAAGGTGGGTGGGAGGAGGTGTATTCTAGTTAGCTGTGGGAGTCGGTGGGCTTGAAATGGATATCGGCTTCCAGGTGGTTGCCAGAGATGGAAACGGAGAGGCCCAGGAAGGAGAGAGAGGTATTGGAGATGGTCTAGGTGAACTTAAGGTTGGGGTGGAAGGTGTTGGTGAAGTGGATAAACTGTTCGAGCTCCTCGTGGTAGCACGAGATGGCACCGATACAGTCATCAATGTAACGGAGGAAGAGGTGGGGTTTAGGGCCAGTGTAGCTACTGAAGAGGGATTGTTCCACATAACGTACAAAGAGGCAGGCATAGCTTGGGTCCATGCGGGTACCCATGGCCACCCCCCTTGTCTGTAGGAAGTGGGAGGAATGGAAAGAGAAGTTGTTGAGGGTGGGGACGAATTCGGCTAAGCGGATGAGGGTGTCAGTGGAGGGGGTCTGGTCGGGCCTGTGGGACAGGAAGAAGTGGAGGGCCTTTAGACCACCTGTATGGGGAATGCAGGTGTATAGGGAGTGGGCGGTCACCTGAGGTAATGAGGTTGTGGATGGTTTGGGAGATGATGGTTTGGTGGTGGGGGGGTGGGGTCATGATCAAGGGGGCAGTCGGAGGAGGTGTCGGAGAGCTGGCGCCAACTTCTATCTCCTTCCCAGTTCTACACCTTGTTATCTCTGAATTTATTACAATCTCACTTTTCAGGAAGAAACAAGCAAAACAAGCACATGACTTTGCCTGGAAAATAGACTTTGCTGTGCCATTGACTGCACCCACATCACTTTATGGGTGCTAAATGACAATCAGGGATGTTCCAATACATCAATGTCTAAAGTGTGATGTACAGAGCCTGCCCAGGGAAGCACTGGGGAGACATTGAAAGATTTGTTTCCTCCTTTCTTCATATCAGTTCCATGCGTTTGAGCAAAAATCTCTCAAAGCATTTGTTGCCTTTTTGAGTGAAGCTTATGAAGTTACAAACCTCTGAGATTCATGAATTGAAAGCAATATTTGACTTCTTCAGGAATGCTTTGCAGACATCTCTGTCTTCCTGACAGCCTCCTGCAACGACAATATTGTGGGTTGAGAGGTTGCTTCAGGAATCTGGTGTGATGCATACAAAGGAGATGTTCTGTCCAGCGTACCTGCGTTTGAGTGATTGGCACCTCGATGCTAACCATTTGGGCCTGGGAGGGGTTATTGCTTCGAACACTTTTCTTGACACTGGGTTTGGAGGATTTTGTGAACACGCTGCATGGTGGTACAGCAATATTGATAACAGCAGTCTAAGCTTTTGTAGTGGCTAGACCAGCTTGAAAGACTTAAGTCTGAACTTCCAATATGTGCAGCAAGACATGGAAGCTGAGAGATTAGTCAGCAGATGTTACATCATGGACCACTCTGCTACCACGTTAACTGAGTTGATTTCCACTGCCATGATGCAAAGGATGGTTTCCCAAGGTGCTGTGATGAGCTGCAAGATACCTCTACGCTCCTTGACATGAACTGCAGGTGTTCTGGCCATTCTGCCAATCCACCAAACATTTCATAGTGCATACCATCAGCTTTATTCTGTAGGGCGACACATCAAAGTCCTTGTTTAGTTCTCTGCAGCAGGACCTGTGCCCAACATTTTTTGTCCCTCTGGGAGCTGCCACATGTATAACCCTTTCCACCTAGTGACTGCAGACTTATGCACCTGATGATCTCAGCATGCACAGATCTTGTATCTACATAGCTACAGAAGTAGCTACAGAGGTAGTGGATCTAGAAGTGGTCATCTTCTAGGAATCTTTAGATTCTGAAAAAGATTTTTGAGGCGATTTGTAGTTCCAGGTTGTGGATGAGTTTGTAGGCTTGCTCACCGGGCCGGTGGGTTTGATTGTAGATGTTTCATCACCCTGCTGGGTAACACCGTCAGTGCACCTCCGGTGAAGCGTTGGTGTTCTGCCCTGCTTGTTATTTATGTGCCTCGGTTTGCTGGGGTGGTTGGCATTATTTCTGGTTTTGTTTCTCAGTGGTTTGTGTATCAGGTCCAGTTCAATGTGTGTGTTGGTGGAGTTCCGGTTAGACTGCCAGGTCTCTAGGAATTCCCTGCCATGTCTCTGCTTGGCTTGTGCTATTATGGACGTGTTGTCCCAGTTGAATTTGTGTCCTTATTTGTCAATATGTATTGAGACCAGTGAGAATTGATCATGTCTCTTGGCAACTAGTTGGTGTTCGTGTATCCTTATTGTCAGTCTTCTTCCGGTTTCGCCCATGTAATGTTTCTCACAGCCCTTGCATGGTATTTTGTAAATTATGTTAGTTTATTGATTGTGGGTATGGGATCCTTTACGTTCATCAGTAGCTGTCGCAGGGTGGTTGTTGGTTTGTGGGCTACCCTGATACCTAGGGGTCTGTAAGGTCTTGTAGTCATCTCTGAGATGTCTCTGATGTACGGTAGGGTGACTAGTGTGTCCGGCCGTGTTGTGTTTTCTTGTTGTGGTCTGTCACAGAGGTAATGGTGGATTGTGCTTTTTGGGTATCCATTCCTTTTAAAAACTCTGTATAGGTGCTCCTGTTCTGTTTTGCTCAAATCTGGGTTGCTGCAGTGTGTTGGCTCGTTTGAATAATGTCCTGATATAGCTCCATTTATGGCTTTTAGGGTTGTTACTGGTGTAATTAAGTATCTGGTCCATATGTGTGGTCTTTCTGTATAGCTGGTCCGGAGTATCGCATTGTTCTTACGTTCCACCATTATGTCTGGTCTCAATGATGTGAAGCATTGGTGTTCTGTCCCACTAGTTATTGATATGCCTCAGTTTGCTGGGGTGGTTCGTATTACTTGCGGTTTTGTTTATCAGTGGTATATATATCGGGTCCAGTTCAATGTGTTTTATAGTGGAGTTCTGGTTGGAGTGCCAAACCTTCAGAAATTCCCTGGCGTGTCTCTGTTTGGCTTGTGCTATTATGGATGTGTTGTCCCAGTCGAATTCGTGTCCTTCTACATGTATGTATTGAGACCAGACATAATGGTGGAACGTAAGAACAATGCGATACTCCGCATGTGAGGACAAGGGGGACTTCTCTTAACACCTGTCAATGAGAAAATGTTAGAGGCTCTTATTAAGGATATAATAGCAGACCATTTAGAAATGTATAAGGTGATCAAGCAGTGTCGGAATGGCTTCACAAAGAGTAAATGGAACCTGACAAATTTACCAGAATTCTTGATGAAGTAACAAGCAGAAATAGATGAAGGGAAAGCAGTGGATGTAACTTATTTGGGTTTTCAGAATGCATTTGGTAACGTATCACATATGAGGTGATTTAATAACATGAGCCCATGGGGTTGTAGATAATATGTTAACACGGACAGAGGATTGACTAGTAATAGAAGACAGAGATTTGTAATAAGGTAGTCAACCTGTACATGGAGGGATCAGCGCTGGGCCCACAATTGTTTACAATATTTATCAATGATTTGGATTGGGAAAGTGATTACGCTGTAGTTAAGTTTGCGTATGACACAAAAACAGCTAGGAAGGGAAATTTTGAGGATGGCAGAAAGAGGCTGCAAGGGATATGGACAGTTTAATAGAATGGATAAAAACTTAGCAGATGGAATATAATACAGAAAAACATGATGTTGTGCACTTTCACCAGAAGAATAGAGGGGTTCAACATTATTTCAGTGGAGAAAGACTACACAAATCTACAACAGAGCTGGATATGTGAATCATGGAATCATAGAATCCCTACAATGGGGAAAGCGGCTCTTCAGCCTACTGAGTCTGTACCAGCCCTCTGAAGACCATCCATGCGGACCCAGACAGCCCCCACCTTAACCCCATAACCCACATTTTACCCACATAACTTGCACATCCCGGGATGAGCAATAAAAAGACACTAAGGAGGCTGGGGGATGGCTAATACTGTGCCATTATTTAAGAAAGGTTGCAAGGAAAAGCCAGGAAACTATAGGCAGGTAAACCTAAGGTCAGTGATGGATAAGTTGTTGGAGGGGAATCTGACAGACAGGATCTACATGCGTTTGGAAAGGCAAGGACTAATTAGGAATAGTCAGTATGGCTTTGTGCATGAAAAATCATGTTTTGATAAGAGTTTTTTGAAGTGATGACCAAGAAGATAGATGAAGGCAGATCAGTAGGCTTTGTCTACATAGACTTTCTCAAGGTTTTGCATGGTACTCTTGTTGGTAAGGTTAGAATGCATGGTATCCAGGGATAGCAAGCTAATTTGATAAAAATTGGCTTGGTGGTAGGAGACAGAGGGTGGTGATAGATGGTTTTGTTCAGACTGGAGGGTTCTGACCTGCAGTTTGTCGCAAGGATCAGCGCTGGGTCCACTGTTGTTCATCATCTATATGAACAATTTGGATGAGAACGCAGGAGGTATGATTAGTAAGTTTGTGGGTGACACCAAAATTGGTGGTACAGTGGATGGTGAAGAAGGTTGTCTGAGATCTTTATCAACTAGGCCACTGGGCTAAAGAATGGTAGACAATGTTTAATTCAGATAAGCGCAAGGTGTTGCATTTTGGCAAGACAAACCAGGGCAAGACATATACAGTTAATGGTACAGCCCTTGGGAGTGTTGATGAACAGAGAATCCTAGGGGTGAAGGTACATAGTTCCTTGAAAGTGGTGTCATAGGTAGACAGGGTGGTGAAGAAGGCCTCTGGCATGTGTGCCTTCATTGGTCAAAGCATTGAGTATAGGAATTGGGACATCTGCAATTCTCATCACTCTGCTATGGGAAGGATATTATTAAACTGGAAAGGGTGCTAGAAAGATTCATAAGGATGTTACTAAGACTGGAAGGTTTGCGTTAAGAGAGGTTAGATGGGCTTGGACGTTTTCCCATGGAATGTAAGAGGCTGAGGGGTGACCTTATACAGGTTATAACATCATGAGGGGCATAGTTAAGGTGAATAGGGGAGTCCAGAACTAGAGGGTGTAAGTTTAAGGTGAGAGGGGAAAGATTTAAAAGGTACCTGAGGGGCAACTTTTCCATACAGAGAGTGGTGTGTATATAGAATGAACTGCCATGGTGTGTGTATAGAATGAACTGTCAGGGGAAGTGGTAGAGTCAGGTATAATTATAACATTTAAAATACATTTGTACAGATACATGGACAGGAAAGGTTTAGAGAGATATGGGCCAAAAACAGGCAAATAGGACTATTCAGTTTAGGAATCCTAGTCTGCATGGGCAAGTTGGGCTGAAGGGCCTGTTTCTATGCTGTATGACTGCATGATTCTAATTCACCATGTCCAATCCACCTAACCTGCACTTAATCTGCACATAAATCACAAAAACCTAGTACACAAGCTCAAGAGATAATAGGGAAGGTAAATGGAATGTTGGCCTTTATTTCAAAGGAAATGGAAATGGACCACAGGGAACTCTTACTAAAACACCACAAAGTACTCATCCAACCATATATAACATACCGTGTACAGTTTTGGTTTCCTTATCTAAGGATTTATACACTGCCATTGGATGCAGTTCGGGTTCACTAGTTTGAGCCGAAGAGTGGAAGCTCTATGAGGAGAGGTTTAGATTGGGACGGTACTTGTTGGTGTCTAGATGAATGAAAGGTGACCTGTTATAGTAGATAATGAGAGGTCATTTCCCCTTGTTGGACAGTCTAGGCCCAGAGGGCATAATCTCAGACTATGACATCACCCAGATGGAACAGAGATGAGGAGATGTTTCTTCTCTCAGAAGATAGTAAATTGGGGGAATTTTTTACCACCAAGTGCTGTAGAGAATGGGTTGTTAAGTGTATTTAAAGCTTAGATAGACATACTTTAAACAGTCAAGGAATTTGAGGAATATAGCAAAAAGGCAGGAAAGTGGAGCAAACGATTATCAGATCCCATTGAATGGTGGAGCAGACTTATTGGACCAAATGGCCTCCTTCTGCTCTTACATATTAAGATCTTAAAATAATGCAGTGTCAGTGACTGAGCTGGTAACTGCAGGTATTATAATGTCTGCACAGGTAAAACCTGATAGGAACAGAACTGAACTTTGTGCATTTCTTTCAAAGACATGGTGTACCTTTGGCGAGATAAATGCCCCTTTGGCTTCAGTCCTGGGACATCTTTCAGGTTGGAAAGATACCTTCTGGTGGAAGAGCACCAGTTGTAATTTTTTACTCTTCCCTGGACTCAGGTGGTGCTAGAAGAGTGAGAATTGCAAACATTACGAACCTGTGCAAGAAAGGCCATAAGGATAACCCTGGATAATCATTTTAAGAAGAAAGAACAGTACAACATAGGAACAAGCCTTTCCACCCACCAAGACTGCGCTAATACATGATGGACTTTGGTGATGGGGAAGCTTCTGGAAACAATTATTAAAACCCCAGATAAGTAACAGAAAGGATCGATCATGGTAATGCATGGATTTCCAGAAGGCCACGATAGGGTGCCACACAACCCACTTGCGAGGAAATTTATAGGTCATGGTATAAAAGGGACAGTACCCACATGGATACAACATTGATTCAGTGATAGGAAACAAAGAATAATGGTCAATGGATATTTTTCAGGCCGAAGGAAGGTTATTAGTGCAGTTCCAAGTGGGTATTGGGACCCTTGCTTTTCCTGATCTATAATAATGATCTGCATTTTGGTGTGCAAGGGACAATTTCAAAGTTTGCAGATTACAGTAAACTTAGAAGAATTGTAAACCCTGAGGAGGATAGTTTGGAACTCCAAAAGCACATTGACAATCATGAAATCCCCACAATGCAGAGAGAAGCCATTCAGCCCACTGATTCTGCAGCGACCCTCCAAAGAGCATCCTTCCCAAACCCACAGCCCCACCTTATTCCTGTAACTCACATTTGCCATGACTAATCCATTTAGCCTACACACCCCTGGACAATTTAGCATTGGCAATTCACCTAACCTGCTCATCCCTGGACTGTGGGAGGAAATCAGAGCACCCAGAGGAAACCCACGCAGACCGGGGAATGTGCAAACTCCACACAATCACCCAAAGCTGGAATCAAACCCAGGTCCCTGGCGCTGTGAGGCAGCAGTGCTGCCCCAAATTGTTGGAGTGCACAAATAGGTGGCAGATGAGTTCAATGCAGAGAAGTGTGAGGTGATACACTTTGGTAGGAAGAACATTCAAAGACAACATAAAATATGAGGTACAATTCTAAACTGGCTACAGATGCAGACGGGCCTGGGTTTACATATGAAGGGATCTTTGCATGTGCCTGCACAAGTAGAGAGAGCAGTTAATAAAGCATTCAATGCTGTCAGATGCATTAATTGGGGCATAGAGCACAACAGCAAGGAGGTAATGTTGAACTTGTACAAAACACTTATTATCTTTCAACTGGAATATTGCATGCAGTTGTAGGTGCCACGTTATAGGAAAGATGTGAATGCATTGGAGACAGTGCAGAAACAATTTATAGAAATGGTTCCAGGAACAAGCAACTTCGTTTCTCAGGATAGATTGAAGAAGTTGGAATTGTTCTTGTTGGAGAGAAGATAGCTGAGATGAAATTTGAAAGAGGTTTCCGAAATCATCAGTGGACTGGATAGAAGAGCTGGGGCAACTGTTCCCACTCTAAAAGGAACAAGAACAAGAAAGTATGGATTTAAAGTGATTTGAAAATGAGGCAAGAGATATGTAAGAAAAGCTTTTTCACACAGAAAGCAGTTAGGGTATACAAATCACTGCTCAGAAATGTGTGGAGGTAGGTTCAGGCATTCAGGAGGATGCTTATTTGGATAGAAATAGTGTGTAAGGGTATGGGGAGAAAACAGCAGATTGACACTAAGTAACGGTGCTCATCTGAAGAGCTGCTGCAGGTATGATGGGCTGAATGGCCTTCATCTGTGCAATAATACTTCTGTGATTCTGTGAAGTAAGGTGCCCTTTGGCAGAGATAACGTGCCGTTTGGAACTGTTCAAAGTAAGCATATGCTTGTGTAAATGGTGGATAATCTATCACTGTCAAATTCATTGGTACTATTGAAGGACCTATCAAAATCATCAGAACACTTATATAAAGAACAACTGTTTAAAAAATGCCAAGGGGAACTGTCAAAGTGACCTGTAAAGAGGTCAAAGTAGATCAAATGTTCCTGTCAAAAGCATAGATCAATGATACAGTTCAGAGTGATGACCTGATGCCTTTTCTTGTCCCATTCCACAATGGTCATAATAAAGTTTGAATTTAAAAAACATGAGAAATATTGTTAAAAGAAATATTTTTATTAGACCGTATATAGCTCAGTATTGAAAACAAATCAGGATGAATCCTTAAATGGTAGGAATTGTAAACAAAGCTTACTCAAGCAAAGATGTAATTTATTAACAACAGTTTCAATTTTGCACCACACACTCTCAAATATACATGCAAAACAACTTTGGTCAAGGAACAGTCAAATTCAGAAAAATGTATTATTCATGCATTACTGGTCCATAGCCAAAATCACTTGCCACTGAAACTGTTGGCGCTGTAATGTCTTCCTGGAGAAGTTGTGGCTGGTTGAATTCACTTTTGCCAGAGACAGCGGTAATACATTCCATATTCTCTTTTAGGAATCCTCCACTCGTGGTCATGTAGTCTTCCAGTGATTTATCAGCTCGCAAGCTTTAATGATAGGGCTTTCAAAGGAAGTGAGAGCAGGCAAAGACTTTTGTTCCTGAAGTGGTTTACCTTAGACCCTATTCAAATCCAATGAGCAGAATCTTTCCAGCTCCTTCTTTGAAATGGTCATTGGCAAGAAATTTGGACAAATTAGATCTGTAGCCTTTGTTGATCTGATTCTGATAACAGCCAAATCAATGCTACGGACTCCTTACACTGAACAATTTTTAAGTTATGAAACAAATGAATTGTGACTATCCTGTTACTCATTTAAATATCATATACTTTAAATGAGGCTACTTGTAGTAACAGGTTTTCCCTCTTGTATCTCAATGCTCTGCACTGCCAACAAAGAATTAGATCAGTTATTCCATTCTGAGGTTCTTGGCATCTGAATCCACTTTTTCATTTCCTCTAAATTGTGGCAGACTGTAATCAATACATACAAAATATATAGAAACATAATGATTATACTTGAGGCAGGCAGATGACTATATGTTACAAGATACTGGCAATTCCTGATCCAACAATCTGGAAAAATATTATATACCTGTCAATGGATTTGTTCCCTTTACCACATTTTCAAAGAATTTGAAAAATGTAACAACTGTTAAATCTAATCTATGTTTTTCAAAAGCTACATTTATCCATTGTTACAGTTTTGCAGAAAATGCTGCTGATTAGAAAATGCATTCTAATTATTAAATATTTGCTGCTCTGACAATTCTATTGTTTTGTTCCTTACTACTTTCGCTCAACTTTGTAAAATGCACAGATTTACTTCTGAAATTCAGAATTTTGAACTTGACCACTTTAGTCCTATTACATGGAATTTGAAGATTGTAAGATACAAGAGACTAGAGACTAGATTGCAGAATTCAGGATTTATACCACTCATCAGGGTTTATACTGTCAGGAAAACAGAACAATTTGTCCCAGTCAGGAACTTTGCTGTCTTGAATTTCTTTCTGCACTGTCTACAAAGCCAACTAAATTTGTGTCGTCAGCAAATTTGGATGTGTGATCTTCTCTGCCATTATCCAATTCATTAATAAATAATGTGAATAATTGGAGCCCCAACACAAATGGATTAATGGGTACGATCTTCGAATCATTAATGCAGACATGATTATAGAGATCTGAGCAGGGAACTAAATAGTAAGGGGCCTATGGCTTTTTGAAAGAACAGGCAGGAAAGGAAAGGTGGTGGGATTACTTTGTTAGTTTGAGACGAAATAAGTAGAAAAGCAAGAAATGATTTGGATCAAATGGTATAGAATCTAAATGGACGGGAGTATGAAATATCAAGGGGAAGAAAGCCCTGGTGGGAGAAGTTCATAGGCCCAAAAGCAGTAACTGTTCCATATGGTAGAGAATAAATCAGAAGATAATGAGGTCGTGTGAAAAAAGGCAGTACATTCATCATGGGTAACTTTAATGTTCATGTAGATTGAGAAAATCAGCTTAGCAAAGGTAGCCACAAGGAAGAATTCTTCCAGCCTAAACAGAATAATTTCCAAGAACAATATATGCTAGATCCAAATAGGAATCAGAATATTTGGGATCTGGTAATGTGTAACGAGGCAGGTTTAATAAATAAACTCACAGTATGTAATTCCCTGGGGAACATTGGCCATAACATTGTAAAATTCAGTTCAAAAGTGAGAAACTTGAGTTGAAACAATTGGGCTAAACTTAAATGCTGTTAATTATACAAGAATTGGCCGGACTGGACTGGAGAAGGGGTTTAGCAGAAAAGTAAGCTGATGAACAATAGCAGGTGTTTAGAAAATACAGTTCATGACTCACAGCAAAGATCCATCCGTGTGAGGAAAAAGCATTCTTGGAATGAAACGAACTGACCATAGTTAACCAGGGAAGTTAGGAATAGCATCAAATTGAAAGAAAATTCATACAATGTGGCAAAGTTTAGTGGTAAATCAGAGGATTTGGAAAGTTTTAAAACCAAAGAAAAGATGACGAAACAATAATAGAGAAAAAAAATGAACTCCAAGGCCAAACTAGAAGTAACATAAAAAGAGTTATTAAAGCTACTTTAAATATATAAAAAGGGAACAGGGAGACCAGAGTGAGCATAGGACTCTTAGAGAATAAAATTGGGGAAATAATAATGGAGAGCCAAGGCTATTGCAGAACAGTTGAACAAATACTTTGCATCAATCTTTACAGCAGAAGACGCAAATAGTATTCCAAAATTACTGAATGATCAAAGGGCTAAAAGGGGCGAGGAAATGAACAATTATTCTTAGAGAAAAAGTACTAGGAGCTAAAGCCAAAAAGACCCCTGGACCTGAGATAAGGTGTGGGGCTGGATGAACACAGCAGGCCAAGCAGCATCATAGGA
>JAHRHZ010000014.1:70263393-70288128 GCA_024137785.1 Ginglymostoma cirratum
TGATGAAGGGTCTAGGCCCGAAACGTCAAGCTTTCCTGCTCCTATGATGCTGCTTGGCCTGCTGTTTTCATCCAGCCCCGCACCTTATCTCGGATTCTCCAGCATCTGCAGTACCTTTTATCTCTCGAGACCCCTGGACCTGATGGGTTGCATGCTAGGATTTTAAAGAAAGTAGACGCGGAGATAATGAAGACGCTGGTTGTAGTCTTTCAAGAATCCTTAGATTTGGGAAAAGTCTGACAGGGCTGGAAAAATGCCAACGTAAAACACATAATCAAAAAGAGTAGGAGACAAAAAACAGGTAATTACCAATCAGAGAAGGGTTTAGGCCCGAAACGTCAAGTTTTCCTGCTCCTATGATGCTGCTTGACCTGCTGTGTTCATCCAGCCCCATGCTTGTTATCTCTAATTACCAATCAGTTAGCTTAACATGTGTCATTGGGAAAATGTTTGATCTATTATAAAAGATATAACAGCAGAGCATTTAGAAATAAATACTATGATCAAGCAGAATCAGTGTGGCTTCATGAAGGGGAAATCATTCCTGCTAAATTTTTTAGAGTTTTGAGAATAACACATTTATAAATAATTTATAAAATGATTAAAATAGCAAATAAGAATAAAAAGCAAGAAGGAGCTGTAACAGGGAACTAGTTGTTGTAACATATTTGGATTTCAAAACACATTTAATAACATATTATACATTAGGCTACTGAAAAAAATAAGAGCCCATGGTGTTGGTGATAGTATTAGCATGAATAGAGGATTGGCTAAATAATAGAAGTTAGTGAGTTGGGATAAACAGGGCATTTTCAGGATTGCAATCTGCAACTGAGTGCCACAGGGATCAGCGCTTTACTGGATTAGGGTGGGATTGATGCAGGGGAGACATCAAAATAAATTCAGTCCTTTACCTTCTCAGTCTCAGTGGGTGTAGATATTAATTCACTGTTTTGTGGAGCTGAGCAGGAAATCTCTAGGAGTGGGCGAGGATGTAGCGTTTGAGGGACGTTGTTGGAACTTTTTAAATACGTAGATTGAATCCGCTGTGCAATGTATTCCAGATGCAATCTCCAATCTGAGAGAGAGTGCTGATTGGGCTGTTGAGGGTGCGTGGATATTGGTTTGGGATGACGCAGGGTGAGTGGCATCATCAATTCCCCAATCAGTTTAAACCTATCTTGATTTGGGCCAGTTACTGGAAATTGATAGTGGACAATGGAAATAAAGTGGGTCATTTACCCACTCTGGCCAGGGGGATTTGTTTTATTTATGTGGATCAAACTAATGATGTTTTCAGGATACAATCTGCCGTTTCAAGCTGAGGCCTGAAGAAGTGGGAGCTTTGCAAAAAGGCATCCCCATTACCAGCAAGGCCCCTCAAACCCATTAACTTGGCAATGTATAGAAATGAGTGCTGTCTGTGGCAGCTTGGCAGAGATCTCCTGGAATTGGAGAAGATCTGCCATAATTGGGCCCAATCCTTTTTCTGTTGGTTCCATTGAGTTCTATATGGAGTAACAATGAGAATTCAGCTGAACACTTGGAGATTTTTTTAGGAATTTGCTTTCTGTGTCTACCACATGTCTGCATTTGGAGGTATCATGCACTTACATTAAGGATTATTTGAACGATGTACAATATTAGTAATAATGCATTAATGAATTGAATTTCCTTGAAAATTTTCCTACTTCTCCTATTGTGCTGCTGCTATTTTGACAGGGTTTAACAAACACTGTAACTGAGATTCTATAAAAAGGTATATCAAACTTACCCTTATGGACAGTGAGGAACTCCAAGGAAATTCACCCTCAATGTAGTCATTTGCAATTCAGGTAACCACTTCTCTTTACCTGTTCTTAAAATGCTTTTTAAAATATAAAATAACATCAGTACACCAATGTGTTTTTACTATTGAAATTCTAACAATGTTAATTATGTAGAATGGGCTCCTATGTATTGCATTATGAAAGTATTTTAAATACAAAATGATAAACGGTGACACAGTTGTTAGCACTGCTGCCTCACAGCGTCAGGGACCTAGGTTCAATTCCAGCCTCGGGCGACTGTCTGTGTGGAGTTTGCACATTCTCCCCATGTCTGCATGGATTTCCTCCCACAGTCCAAAAGATGTGCAGGTTAGGTGGATTGGGCATGCTAAACTGCCCATAGTGTTCAGGGAGGTGTAGATTAGGTGGGTTATATGTGGATGGGTCTGGGTGGGATGCTCTGAGGTTTGGTGTGGACTTGTTGGGCCGAAGGGCCTGTTTCCACACTGTAGGGATTCTATGATTCTATGATAAATGTGGATGTAACCTAAAAGTTGATGTTGTAGAAAAAGATTTCTGTTACAACTGGCACCATGAAGATTTTATTTGTATAAATGTATTAATGACCCAGGAGATGAGAGTAAAACATTTGATTAAATATGTGCCATTTCATCTGCACTTAAAAGGCAAAATGATTTCTCATCTGCAGATGAAATGAAGTTGTGATGAGGAAATGATTGCACTGAAGAATTACATCCAATCAACAGCAATATATTAATTTAAACATAATTCTGTGCCAAAACTAATATGTTGCTGTGAGTACTAAAATTTCATTTCTATTTTATTTACAGATTTACAAAGTTAATGACATTTCTGAAGATCCAGCAGCCACTTCAGTAATAGGCTCCACAGAGGCCCAAACTTATCTAGACGGAACTTTAGACAACTTTCATTGAAAACTTCCCAGAGCTACATGGAGGAGAATTATCGTTTCCATACCAACGTGGTGGGCAGACCAACTACAAAACAAACAAAAACAAAGTTGCTGGAAAAGCTCAGCAGGTCTGGCAGCATTTGTGAAGGAGAAAACAGAGTTAACGTTTCGAGTCCGATGACCCTTCCTCAGAACAACTACAAAGCCAATCTGTTTACCTATCTGTAAACAAACAATTGAATAATTTTATGCAATCTTATTTTATCCGTATGATACCAGACCGCACACTGTAGTGGACCCAGTTTAGCAGGTACAAAGCCCTTTCTATCAGACTCTTGTCTTACAGTAAGCGTGTCAAAATGTGTCTGAACCATCTTGTGATCTGTTGATGCAGGCTCAGGAATAAATTCATATCGTAACAATGTGTTAATGTGATTGAGATCAGTCAGTTTTCTCTAGATTTAGTGATCGACTCTGACCAAACCAGTGCTGTACTCAGCAGGAGTAATCTACTCAGGGTTGGTATTGCCTCTGTGTGAGACAGGACAGTAAATATCTATACCATCATCTAGGACCAGGAAGCTGAATATTGCACAACTACATGATAGATATGCTTTCAAAATGAGGCTTGGGATAGAAATGAATCATTGAATCTAAATGCTTTATAAAATCCTAGCAGTGCAGTTTCAGTTATGGAGGTGCGCAGGTCAAAGCCACCTTGTACATGACTGATGTCTTCAGCTCGGATCTGTCAGTGCGCAGACTGACAATTATCTGACATCAATCTGAACAGGCCTCAGGAGCCAAAGTAAACTGTGACAGAATGCAAGCTCATGTTCTTTGGGGTTTGTAAATACTGATTCTTTATCCCCTTCACTGTCAGGTCAAATTACCTGAAGATACAATTTGAAGAGACCTTGGCATGTGCTAAAAAAATCGGAATAAGGTTAACAATCATGAAACAAAAATTGGGCAAGTGAGAATGACGGTTCTTCTCCATACAAACCTGGTAATCATGTGCTAAGTGTTCTTGATGTTGCTCCACATGGCACAGATCTGGCTCATACCCAACTGCTGCATGATGGACATCAACCGATGTTCCACTACATACAATGGACGAGTCGATGTTCACATTTGAGAGAGACTGTATTGTGCTGTGTGTGGATCCTCACTACATAAACACTGAGTGTCAGTACATATTCTAGTCATTGTGGAGGCTGTGCCTGGTCATGTTTATATGGAACATTCTGAGCAGTTTAACTTTATTATTCCAATGGCCCTATGTGGAGATGTTTATGCATATAAAGATAAAAGTAAGGACATTATGCTTCAGTTATACAGGGTATTGAGGAGACCTTAAGTACTCTGCACAGTTCTGGACTCCTTATTTAAAGAAGAATGTAAATCATTGTTAGCAGTTCAGAGGAGGTTGACTTATGAACAGACCTCTCAAATATCAGAGTTGATCTTACTCTGCACCTTCTCTGTAGCTGTGACACTATATTCTGCATTATGTTCGATCACCCTGTTGTACTGATGTGAGGTATGATTTGTCTGATTAACGCATAATATAATACTTTTCAGTGTATCTCAGTACATGCAGCAATAATAACTCAAATCAAAAAATCAAATCAAAATCAGATCAAAAGAATAGACGATATGGTCCTTCCAGCCTAATCCATCATTCACTAGGATCACAGCTGATCATATTGTGTTTCAAATTCCACATTCCTAACTTTGATAACTCTGGATTCACCTGCTTAACAATAATCTATTCAACTCAGCCTTGAAAACATTTAATGACTCTGCCTTTACTGACTTATGAGACAGAGAGCTGGAACATTGCACAACCCTCTTAGAAAAAAAGAAACTCTCCTCATTTCAATGCTAAAAGGTCCACCCCTCATTTTAAAATCGCACCCCTTAGTTCTGGACTCACTGACAATGGGGAACATCTTTTCTGTATCAACCTTGTGAAGGCCATTCAAGATCAAATCACCTTCACCCTCTAATCTCCTGTGGAAATATGGCCAGCATGTCCAACCTGTCCCTGTAAGATAACCCAATTATTTCAGGTATCAATTAATTGCATACCTTCTGTACCACCTCCAAGGTAATTACATATTCCTTAGCAGAGGAGATGTGTACTCAACCAAGTCCTCCTGCCACAGTGAACAATTTGAAATTCTCACACATTATACTCTTTATCTCCACACATTCAACCTTTCCATGTGTGTCTGTAACCTTTGTATGTGTTTGTCGCAATATATCTTCCTGTTTATCTTGGTACCGTCCGTGAACTTGTTTACAATGATTTCACTCACCTCATCTAACCGTTGATATAACATATAAAACATTGAAGCCCCAGCATAGACTCTGGCAGGACTTCACTGGTCATATCCTGCCAGTCAACGATCCATTTATGCATACTCTCTTTTCTGCCAGATGGCTAATCTTCTATCTATGTTACATTGTTATACCCTGTACCTTGAAATTTCATTTTTGCAATAAGCTTTGATGTGGCACCTTCTCAAATGCCCCATGGAGATTCAAGTATAGTACGTTTGCAGGCTCCCCTTTATCCAGAGTGCATGTTACTCCTTTAAAGAACTCCACTAAATTGGTTAAACATGATATCCCTTTGGTAAAACTATGCTGACACTGATTACCCTGAGATTTTCTTTTTGTATGGTTACAATCTGTTCAATGATCAATTCTAATGTATTTCCCACAATGGATGTCAAGCATACTTACATATTGTGTAAAGTCCATGTGTTTTATTTTTTCTTTATTGTTATTGTGAATTGGAAAAATACAACCTATGACTGAGGAAGGAATTTTTGTACTTCTAAAAAAACGAGTTACTAAAACTCATTGTAAGTTATGTTTACACTGTTGTTTTACAAGCAGTGGGGGTATGTATAAGAGGCGACAGCCCTGCACCCAGAATGATATCCATCCAGCAACAAGTAGCTGATTGGTTTGGACAGCTGTGCCCAGTCATGGATGTCAAAGGTCACAGCTTAACAATGTCTGTCTGACTGGTTTCTGAATAGCTGAATAGTTAGTGGCTATGAGTGATACAGTGAGAAGCTTTTAGATCTTTGGAAAGACAGGTGGTCTCTCTCTCCCTCTCTCTCTGTCCAGTAAAATACTTGAAGCTAAAGAGGGACAGTCGTTTCTCCCATCAATTACTATAAGCCGATGCTTTTAGCCAATAAGTCAGAGATTTTATAACTTAAGACCCAATCATCCTGTACTCCTGTGAAGAAATTAAAGAATACAATGGAAAACCTTGCAGAACCAAAGGATTTGGAAAACCAAAGGAAACCCCCCTATCAAATCCTGAGGACTAATGCCATTGTATTGTTTCCTCAGCATTTTATTTTCCTTCTACCATAAAACAAAACAATTTTTTCCTTGTATGTGTGTGTAGTGGAGTTCTAGAACGCTAGAGTTTTAACTGGTAGAGATTTATGTTGACAGCTCATAGTTGTTTAAAACTATATAGAATCTATTTAGTTCTAATAAACAGTGGTGCTTGCTAAGTATAGAAACCTAGTCCATGTTTTCAGTAAATCTGCATTGATCAGACAGGTAAACTGGGGACTCTGCATATGTTGGTAAAATATTTTTAACTTTTGTATTGACCCTGGGAATAACCAGGATTTTTTTTCCAGTGCACTATCCAGGTGAGGCATGACAATAGTTTCCAGTTCTCAGCCTCCTTCCCACCTTCTTGAACAGGGAAAGTCATATTTGCCATTTTTACTCAGATGGAACCTTGCTTGAATTGAGGGAATCACGGAATACTAACACGATTATTAAACATTTAGCCACCTCCTTTTTAAACCCCAGGATGAATTCCATCTGAACCAGAGTTGTGTCAGTCTGCAGCTCCATACGTTTCTTAGTACCCCTTCCCTCATTACCGAACTTTCACTTAGTTTCTCTGCCCCTTCTGTCTTTTGGTTTACAAGTTATGACAATCCCCTCAGAAATTCAAGGCATGGGGGTGGATAATAAATAAATTAGCAGATGACACAAAGATTAGATGGGTGGTCAACAGTGAGGAAAAAGACCTGAGGTTACAGGAGAATATAAACAGGCTGGTCAGATCGGCAGATCAATGGCAGATGGAACTTAACCCTGATAACGGTGAAGTGATGCACTTTGGAACAAGTAATAGGAGAAGGGAGGACACAATGAATGGCTGGACACTAGAAAGCTCCAAGGGATCTTGGGATGTTTGTCCACAAATCTCTGAAGGTGGCAGGGTAGATTAATATGGTAGTTAAGAAGGCATAACGGACACTCGTCTTTACCTGTTGAGGCAAAGATTATAAGAGCAGGGAGGTTATGCTGGAGCTGTATTGCATTTTGGTTGGGCCACAGCTAGAGTACTGTGTGCAGTTCTCTTCACTGCAATATCGGAAGGATGTGATTGCTCTGAAGGGGGCTCAGAGAAGATTCACCAGGATGTTGCCTCAGATGGAGCACTTTAGCTATGAAGAGTGATTGGATAAGATTGGGTTGTTTCCTTTGGCATACAGAGATGGAGGGGAGACATGATAGAGATGTGTAAGATTGTGGGGGGACATGGACAGAAAAGAAAGCAGCTGTTCACTTTAGTTGAAGGGCCACTAACAAAGAAGTAGCATGCAAAGGTGAAAAACCTGAGGTTTGGAGGGGATTTGAATAAACCATGTTCACCCATAGAGTTTTGGGGGCCTGGAATGCACTGCCTGGGATAATAGTTGGGGCAGGTAGCCTCAAAACTTTTAAAAGTACTTGGATCAACATTCAAAGTGTCATAACATTCATGATTATGGGCCCAATGCTGAAACGTCGGACTAGTGTAGATTTAGTGTAGCTTTGGTGGTAGAGACATGATGGTCTGATGAGCCTCTTCTGTACTGTAATAAAACAAGCTTAAATAAAGGCATAACAAGCTGTGAAAGATGGCAGCAGAGTAGGGCACTCCTGTCACAACTCCTCTGCTCTGCCTGTTCTTTTTTCCTCTTTTTCTTCTTCTTCTATCCCCTCAGCACCGGAACCGGCAGCAAGTCCAGAGCAGCATGCCTTTGTGCTCCAGAACACTGCGGCAGCAAACCCTGCAACAGCGCGTGGGCTGTGAGCTCCAGAGCAGTGTGGGGAAGAGCCCCACAGCTACATATGGGGAAGCAGCCCCAGACCATCATCCAAGCAGCGAGCATGAACCGGCGGTGCAAGGGGGAGCATGTAGGAGTAGGCAGCCCGAGGCAGTCGACAGTGAGTGCAGGAGCAATTATCCTGCAGCAACGACGGAGGGGCTGAGTCCCCGGAGCGTCAGAGAGCCCGAGCCATAGGGGTCCAAAGTACGAATCCCAGTACAGTGCAATCAACCTGGTTACTGCTGAGTGCCGGTGAGGAGAGGACTGCAGGCTGCAGTGATGCAGGACAATTACTGCACGAGGGCCTGACCCCACATGCTGAGCTGCTGTTATCGTACTGTAATTTCAAACCTTTTCACTATGTTGTAACTATCATTTGTAAGTAATGTTTACGCCTTCCTTTAATCCTCTTTGTGTAAGACCAATACTTTTTTTAACTCTGTAAGACTTGTGCCTAGGTACATTAAAAGGCAGCCATTGTAAAATCTTTTCACTGTACTCTTATGCTTCTGTATTGCAGTACAAGTGACAATAAAGGATATTGTTTTCTAAATAAAAACTATGGATGCTGGAAATCTAAAATAAAGACAGAAATTGCTGCAGAAACTCAACAGGTCTGGCAGCGCTTGTGGAGAGAAAGCAAAGTTAACATTTCGAGCCCAGTGAGTTCCGGAGAAGGGTCACTAGGTCGGAAATGTTAATGCTTCTTCTGGACCATATGATTTGATGATGGTCTATGTTTTTCAAACATTTTGTTTCTAGTTATGAACAAATGGTTACATTTGTCACGGTTTTACAGAGTTGTGGCTTTTAAGATGTTAGTATATTTTGTTCAAATATTCATCAATGTTCACGTGTATTTTCCCTTCACTTTTTCTTTGCTCCTTAAATACTTTACTCTATAGCATCACAACACTGCAGCACATGGAATAAATATGGGGGAAAAAAACAGAAAGAATTGCAAACATTACAAAACAAACCTTAAGACCATAAGACCATAAGACATAGGAGTGGAAGTAAGGCCATTCGGCCTGTCAAGTCCACTCTGCCATTTAATCATGGCTGATGGGCATTTCAACTCCACTTACCCACACTCTCCCCGTAGCCCTTGATTCCTTGCGAGATCAAGAAGTTATCAATCTCTGCCTTGAAGACATTCAACGTCCACTGCGCTCCGTGGCAATGAATTCCACAGGCCCACCACTCTCTGGCTGAAGAAATGTCTCCTCATTTCAGTTCTAAATTGACCCCCTCTAATTCTAAGGCTGTGCCCATGGGTCCTAGTATCCCCACCTAACGGAAACAACTTCCCAGCATCCACCCTTTCTAAGCCATGCATGATCTTGTAAGTTTCTATTAGATCTCCCCTCAACCTTCTAAACTCTAATGAATACAATCCCAGGATCCTCAGTCGTTCATCGTATGTTAGGCCTACCATTCCAGGGATCATCCGTGTGAATCTCCACTGGACAAGCTCCAGTGCCAATATGTCCTTCCTGAGGTGTGGGGCCCAAAATTGGATACAGTATTCTAAATGGGGCCTAACGAGCGCCTTATAAAGTCTCAGAAGCACATCGCTGCTTTTATATTCCAACCCACTTGAGATAAATGACAACATTCCATTTGCTTTCTTAATCACAGACTCAACCTGCAAGTTAACCTTTAGAGAATCCTGTACTAGCACTCCCAGATCCCTTTGTACTTCGGCTTTATGAATTTTCTCACCGTTCAGAAAATAGTCCATGCTTGTAGTCTTTTTTCCAAGGTGCAAGACCTCGCATTTGCTCACGTTGAATTTCATCAGCCATTTCCTGGACCACTCTCCTAAACTGTCTAAATCGTTCTACAGCCTCCCCACCTCCTCCGTACTACCTGCCTGTCCACCCAACTTCGTATCATCGGCAAACTTCGCCAGAATGCCCCCAGTCTCTTCATCCAGATCATCAATATATAAAGTGAACAGCTGCGGCCCCAACACTGAACCCTGCGGGACACCACTTGTCACCGGTTGCCATTCTGAAAAAGAGCCTTTTATCCCAACTCTCTGCCTTCCGTCAGACAGCCAATTCTCAATCCATGCCAGTAACTCACCTCGAACACCATGGGCCCTCACCTTACTCAGCAGCCTCCTGTGAGGCACCTTATCAAAGGCCTTTTGGAAGTCTAGATAGATAACATCCACTGGGTTTCCTCAAAGAATTCTAACAAGTTTGTCAGGCACGACCTCCCCTTACTAAATCCATGCTGACTTGTTCTAATCCGACCCTGCACTTCCAAGAATTTAGAAATCTCATCCTTAACGATAGATTCTAGAATTTTACCAACAACCGAGGTTAGGCTAATCGGCCTATAATTTTCCATCTTTTGTCTTGATCCTTTCTTAAACAAGGGGGTTACAAAAGCGATTTTCTAATCATCTGGGACTTCCCCTGACTCCAGTGACTTTTGAAAGATCACAACCAACGCCTCCGCTATTTCCTCAGCCACCTCCCTCAGAACTCTAGGATGTAGCCCATCGGGGCCAGGAGATTTATCAATTTTTAGACCTTTTAGCTTTTCTAGCACTTTCTCTTTTGTAATGCCTACCATACTCAACTCTGCCCCCTGACTCTCCTTAATTGGGATATTACTCATGTCTTCCACTGTGAAGACTGACGCAAAATACTTATTAAGTTCTTCAGCCATTTCCTTATCTCCCATCACTAGCCTTCCAGCATCAATTTGGAGCGGCCCAATGTCTACTTTTGCCTCTCGTTTGTTTCTTATGTATTGAAAGAAACTTTTACTATCATTCCTAATATTACTGGCTAGCCTACTTTCGTATTTGATCCTCTCCTTCCTTATTTCTCTCTTTGTTATCCTCTGTTTGTTCTTGTACCCTTCCCAATCTTCTGATTTCCCAGTGCTCTTGACCACTATATAGGCTGTCTCTTTTTCTTTGATACATTTCTTGACTTCCTTTGTCGGCCGTGGCTGTCTAATCCTCCCCCGGATAATCTTTCTTTTCTTTGGGATGAACCTCTGTATTGTGTCCTCAATTACACCCAGAAACCTAATGAGATCTTGTGGAAGAAACTGCAATAAATAGCATTTTGGGGTCTAAAGTGGGCATGACAAGGTGCAACTTTGTACCAGAAGTGCACATAGTGCAATATTTGCCCAATCATTTGATGGATGTCCAGAGCAGTGGCCATTAACATGCTTCTTTAGCACTTGGCAGTGATATTATTGAGTATTTACATAATATGATCATAATGTCTCACTTGTTAGTCAATGACAGCGATGTTGTTCATTTAATGTTTAACATTTAGAATGACGTACATAAACAACAGAGACATAAAACATTTTCATTATGATAAAATATTCCATCAAACAGGACTACATTAATTGATTTAAATGATTCAATTAGATGCTAATGGAGAATAGAATCTTGCAATCCTAAAATGTATATACTTGGTCAATAGCCTTTTAGTGGATGAATTCTAAGTTAGTGATTAAAGCCCCACTGCTTGATTTTTAAAACAAGCTATTCCATCTACAAATAACTAGAAGTGCTTCAACATCCTTTGTGATGGAATGCAGAATCTTAAACTGACTTTGCATATAGTTGCGCTTCAATTCACTTTCTGATCCATTCCAGGATAAAACACACCCGAATATTTGTTGCAACAGTGTATAAAGTCTGTTTGACACTGTGCTATTTCACCACTTGCAGAAACATTGCTTCGTTATTATATCTTGAGTTATTTTATGAATTTTGATTAAGAAGACATAAATCCTGCTGTATCAATGGATTGGCGGATGCTTTGCGAACAGGGCATCGTCTCAGATCTGCTAATTTCACCAGCAATTATCCTGTCCCAAATTCAGAAGGTTGAGTCATCTGAATAGCCTGAGCTGATGACCATGACGACAGCTGCCCTGTGGAAGTGATGAATCACGAAGTAGCACCTTGATCCGACAAAACAATTTCCCACAGTCCAGATCATATGTCAAAAAAAAAGCCAATTAGAAGAAGTGCCAATTTTCCCTCAGGATATGGAAGAGTCAGGGAAATGGGGATCAATTCTTTTCAGATATTTTGCATTTTGCATTTGTAGTACAGGCGTAGTTACAACTACAACTTGCATTTATGTAACATCTTTGAGGAAAACAAAGATTGACACCATGTAAAAGAAGAAAATTTAAGGTTGGGTGATTAAAAACTTGGTCAAAGAGAAAAAAGATATGGAATGTCTTAAAGAGGAGAGAAAGATGGAGAGATTTGAGAAGGGAATTCCAGAACTAAGGACCTGTAGACAGAGCTACCAACAGTGAGAAAAGGCAAGTGGAGCATGTGTAGGTCTACTTTGTACTGATAACATATATTCAAATCCGAGTCCTTGATTGTTATCTTGCCAAGATATTCAATAAACTTTTCAGGATGGTCAGTCAGTGACTACATAAACATGTATCAAATAATTATGTTTACGAGTATTACAAAACACTATCAGCAGATTGTTACAATTTATATGAAATCATTAAAAGTAATTGTACTGATCTTTCTGTCAAGCTACTCTGATTTCCACTTAGTTAAACGATTTTCATGGGACATCCGGCTTAACAAATCTGAAACCAATAACATATTTCACCCATCAACATATTTGGCATGTAACATGATGAGAAAATAGTTGAGGTTCTACTTTGTCTCTCTAGAGAGAGAAAGACAGAGAATGGTTTTACCACAGTATTTCCATTTCAAGAATGTTCCTGGCAGAGACAACAATCTTTCAATTTTGCTTGCTCAAAAGACAATTACTTGAGTTAGTCCATTAGTATTGATGGAAGATTTTATTCTTTTTATTTATCTAGTGTTTAGATTGGAACATTGTAGGCTTGACTTTTGTCAAGACTCCAATGTAAAATGTGGATAATACGGATCAACTCTTTCAGGGCTGAAAGCTCCAACCGTTGGTCTCTAAATGTGATGAATCAACAGAATGATGAGAAGGCCCAATTTAATTGTACATATTCCATGGTGGAGAATTCAAAACAAGCAGATTACTTACCCCTTCAAAAACCAATCCTTTCCATCATTTCCACTCTTGACATGAAAGATTCTGTAGGCAGTTGAGTGGCCTCATGAATTATGCAAACAAGAGTGCTGGTACATCAAGTAGAGCCAATTGTATTAATGGTGTGAACAGTGCAATATTAGGATGAATTGGCCTGTTAAGCTTAATTGACCATTAATTAACCTTTTAAAAATATGGTGGTCAGGCTGCCAATTTCAGTATTCAGCCTCTGACAGATTTGTAGAGACTGAGTCATTGAATCCCTACGGTGTGGAAGCAGGCTATTCGGCCCATCTATTCCATGTCAACCCTCCGAACAGCATCCCACCCAGACCCTATCCCTTAACCCTGCATTTCCCATGGCTAATCCACCTAGCCTGCATATCCTTGGACACTACGGACAATTTAACATGGCCAATCCTCCTGAACTGCACATTTTTGGATGGTGGAAGGAAACCCACACAGCCACAAGGAGAATGTGCAAACTCCACATAGACAGTTGCCTGAGACTAGAATTGAACCTGGGTCTCTGGCGCAGTGAGGAACAGTGCTAACCACTGAGCCTCTGTGCTGCCCAGGGAAGATATCAATAAATATGATTGGGAAATCAATGGCCTCGCCATGTAATAAGCCTTGATTTTTTTCCAAGATGGTGGTGGAGTAAGTGGGCTGAGCCCAGCGCTCAGCCGATCCCGTCAGCTTTCTTTCTCTCTTTTTATCTTCTGTCCTGTTTTGCCCTTTTTCTTTTCTTCTTTGTTTTATTTTCTTTTAAGCCTGGAGAGTGGCGGGTGATGGAGGAGACCTCCAGCAGCAGCAGCAGCAGCGACAGCAAAATGAGATAGACATGGCTTCACTCCAGCCCGGGGTCTCCCGGTCAGTGAAGAGCAGGTCCCAGGCTGACTGCTCCAGCCTGGGCTCGCAGACCAGGCTGAGGCTCCAGGGCTGTGGCTAGGCCCAGGCACCTGAAGGAGAAGTGGTAGTGTCGGCATGGCGTGGGGGTCTTCTTTGGCAGAGGCTTCTGGCCTAATATTCCAGCAACCCAGTATGATGGTCTGATCCCAGAATGGCGGTCTCATCCCAACTGCGTCTTCAGGGTATTCCATCGTTCCTTAATCGGCTTTCCCTGACCCCAGGGGCCATTAATTGAATTGTGATGAACTTTGTCTTAATTTTCCATTTCTCGTGTTGGAGCTACTTATAAAACTTTTCATTGTATTTTCCACATAAAAATACACATGACAATAAATTTCTATTCTATTATATTCAATATGTTTTATATATCCCCACGCCCATCCCCATCATCACTGCCATAAAAATTCTGTCTTGAGAGGGCTTAAAATCTAGCCTCCCATATGCTGCAATTAGCTTTCAGCTGGCCCAATCTTCCCTTGGTAGTTACAGTTCTGAACCCTCTCCCCACCCATTCTAGGTAGCAATTGTACTGGCAATCTTTAAATACAAGCCCATGTTTTGAATAGCTGTGGTCTCCTGTTGCCTCTGGTAGACAGGCAGTTAACTCATCCATATGGAATCCCGCTGGAATCTTGCATCAAATTGAAATCTATCCCTCATACTCAGTTTTCTATAATAATTAAATTGCTGTTGGAATTCTGTTTCAATTAAACATTAATCTTCGGCAAAGATTACAATCATTTGGAGCACTAAAGAGTGAGCTAGGGCTTCCTAGAGGAATGTATCAGGACTGAAAAGATTATTATTTTCAGTGATATGAATGTAAAAGAACACGGATGCATTTTGAATACTAACCATTTTCCTTTTCTCTGTCTGGGAATGGGAATACCATAATTCCAATAAAATTGAAAGATGTTGTTTTGGTTTCAGTATATCAAGAATGATAACTTCATCCTTTGTCCTCAGTGCTTTTCTTATCACAATCTGTATTAGCCTAAATAAAAGGGTTGATGCACTATATGTACTGTGGTAAATTTTTACAGTAGTTACAGACAGCCAGCATCAAATTGTATTTATAGCAACATTCTATTCACAAATTTCAAGCACTAACTAACCATGCAATTGGACAAATATGTTTGGTATTAATCCAATTGTACCATGTAATAATTTGCAGTGAAATAGCACAATGATATTGTGAAGTAACGCACTTCAATGACCAGACCTCGGAAATCCAACAGGTAATAATTTTGAGTAATGGGTAATATATAGATAGCTTGCATTGGAGATAAATAGTATACCCCACCAAAATAGACAGGGCATTTTAAGGTCAGCTAGTAGAAAGCAGTCTGCAACAAGATATTTGAAAAAGAAAGAACATCACAATATCAATATTGTCTTATTCTGCCTTATGTTGGGGCAAGTTTTCTTGGTCCCCTCGAATTCCAACAGCATTTTAATCATGTAAAAAAATTTGAGGCTATGGGCCTAGCACTGGAAAGTGGGACTTCTGTAGATATAGCATAAGGTAAGAGTAAAGGTCAAGTTGTCATTGTCTTACCAGTCCATTCAGCTGCTGTCTCATTAGAGACAACTGGTGGTGGTTTAACATGAGAGTCATCACACCTCAAGCAAAGGGAGAAGTTGAGAAGGAGAATCCTTCATGGTGACCCCAGCTGGTGTAGGAATTAAACCTACACTGTTTATAATACTCTGCATTGCAAACTAGCCATCTAGCCAACTGAGCAAATCAACCCAGATATAGAGGTTTTTTTGGCAGTATAGATTTGATGGGCTGAAGGTCCTCTTCTTTACTGTATGATTCTATGATTCCACCAAGCATGGTGGGGAGTCAGTGATGCAATGGTCATGTGACTGAACTAGTAATCCAGAACACCAGTCTAACGTTCTGGGAACATGGGTTTGAATCTCACTCTCGCAGCTGGTGAAATTTGATTTCAATGAAATCTGGTGTTAAATACTGGCTTAATGTGCTCGCTGAAAAGAATGAGATGCCATGAGTTAAAATGAGTGTGGGAGTTTAGAGAAGTGGGGGATGGAGACATTGTTGTATTTTGTTTACCTTCCTACTTCCACGGGTCGTGGGTGGGGGTGGCAGGGTAGACCAGACGTTACTGTTCAGAAAGGATATAGGAGCAGCTGATTGCTGACTTAGCCCTGGTGAGTATTTCCAAACCATTATTTCACAAGTCTTTGTTTAAGCAAGGCTAGGGACTTAGTTGGTTATTCATTTTTGAGAAAAAAAGATTGTCTAATGTTTTAAACATTAAAAATTTTGGTCATTGGCAGGAGAACTTGAAGCCATGGTTTGTTGCTCTTGCTTCATGTGGGAGGCTGGGCGCATTTCCAATGCCTAGGGCCAGCACGTGTGCAGGAAATGTGTCCAGCTGCAGCTCCTGGAAGCTTATGTTTCAGAGCTGGAGAAATGGCTGGGGACACAGTGGAGCATCAGCAAGCCTCAGAACATTGCAGATGGCATGTTTAGAGAGTGGTCACACCACAGATGAAGTGACCTAAGAAAGGAAGGAAATGGGTGACCACCAAGCAGTCTAAGAGAAAGAAGCAAGTAGTTCAGGAGACCCCTGGGGTCCTGCTCACAAATCATTATTCCATCTTAGAGGCTGATAAAGGCATTGGTTCCTCCAGGGAGTGCAGAGAGAACCAAGCTTCTGGCGCCATAAGCAGCCTGTCTGTACAGGAGGGGAGGAAGTGAGGAAGGGAAATAGTAATAGCAGATTCCATAGACAGGGGAATAGAAGGGTGCTTCTGCAGCCTTCAATGTGACTCTAGGATGGTGTGTTGCCTCTCCAGTGCTAGGGGCCCAGGATGTCACTGAACAGCTGGAGGGCATCCTGAAGGTGGGAAGATATTCAGGCAGAGGTCATAGTACATGTTGGTATCAATGACAGAGTTAGAAAGAGGATGAGGACTTGCATCAAGAATTCAGGGAGCAAGGTAGTGCAGATGAACGTGCGGCTTAACAGTTGGTGCAAGACAGCGGGTGTTATATTCCTGGATCATTGGGACCATTTCTGGACAAGGTGGAACCTGAACAATCGGGAAGGTCTACATATGAATCAGAGCAGGACTAACATTTTTGTAGGACGGTTTGCTAATGCTGCTGGGAGGATTTTAAACTAATTCAGCAGGAGGAGGGGACACAGACTCTTAGCAGAATATGGGCACAGAATCTTACAGTAAAACAATTAAGTCAGAGGGAGTGCAACTGTATTAATTTTCAAGTGAGTAAGGGAAGGCTGGATGGTCTTTACTTTAATGCCAGGAGTATCACAGATAAAATGGATGAGTTAATGGTGATGTTTGACACATGAAGTGTGATATAGTTGCCATCACAGAGACACGGTTAAGGGAGGGGCAAGATTGGCAACTCAACATTCCCGGACATAGAATCTTCAGGCGAGACAGATGAGGAGGTAAAAGAGGAGACATTGCATTATTGCTTAGGGAGATAGTTACCGCAGTAAGGGGAGATGATATCTTAGAAGGGGCATCAAATGAAACTTTGTGGGAAAAGCTTAGGAATAAAAAAGGCGTAGTATTTATTATGGATCCCGCAAAGAGTTGGCAGGAAATTGAGGAGCAAATTTGTCCACAATTCACAGAGGTGTGTAAAAATAATAATAAAAGCGTAATTACAGTCAGTGATTGCAAATTTCCCAACATAAATTGGGTTATACATAGTGTTAAGAGTTTGGATAGAGCGGATTTCTTGAAATGTGTACAAAAGAACTTTTAAACCAAATTGTAGGGGATCCAAAAAGGAATAGAGCTGTTCTGGACTTAATTCAGGGGAATGAAGCCAGACAGGTGGTTGAGATGGTGGCAAGGGAGCACTTTAGTGATAGCAGTCACAACATGGTACAATTTCAGCTTATTACGAACAAAGAAACAGACAAATTCCAAAAACAAAAGGTTTGCATTTAGGGGGATAACACAGTGTGGAGCTGGAGGAACACAGCAGGCCAGGCAGTATCAGAGGAGCAGGCAAGTTGACACTTCGGGTCGGGACCCTGTTTCAGAAATTTCTGAAGACCCTAGTAAGTTTGCATGATCAAGTGTGTGTTTATTGCTGTCATGCAAGAACATCTCTTATTATTTAAGGACAGTGTCTCTTGTATAGATATTCTACACTGATGTATTCACCATCACTAATCACTTGAAAGGCCTAAGATTCAGCACAGACATCGGAGGACTACGGCAGCAAACTACTTCAAACAACCTTTACCTAATATCACAGACTGGTAGAGGAGGCAAATACCAAAAAGGTGCCAGGAGTGGTCATCTGGGAAAATACAACATGCACCACATTTAAGATAACAAAACAACCTTCCCCAGCACCTTCCAAACCTGCAACCCTTCTCACCTGGGACAAAGAGAGCATGTGCTTAAGAATTTCAGTAACTACCCCCCCTCCCCCCACCGGCCCCTTAAAGTTCCTTTTCAAATACCATGGTGGAGTGGAAATATATTGCTGTTCCTTTACTGTCAGCTCCCTGACACTCCCTCCTTAATAACATTGTTAGGGTGGCTGCACCTTCAAGGCAAGCATCCACGCCGCAATTTTGATACAAAAATTAGTATGTAGGAACAATAAGTAATTACGAAAATTAATAGAATGCTATGCTTTATTGTGAAGGGAATTGAATGCAAAAGCAGGAAGGATTCACTTCACTTATACTGGACATTGGTAAGACAACATCTGAAGAATCATGTACAGTAGTAGTCTCCATATTTAAGAAAGGATATAAATGCATTGGAAGCAGTTCAGAGAACGGTTACTAGACTAATGTTCGAACTGGATTGTCTTAAGAGGGAAGGCTATACTCTTAAGTTTGTAATGGCTGGAGTTTAGAACAGTGAGAAGTAACTTGATTGAAACATATAACATTCTGAGTGATTTTGTCAGACTGGAAAGGATGTTTCTTCTTGTGGAAGAATCTAGAACTAGGATTCACTATTTAAAACTGAGCAGTTCCCCATTTAAGCCAGAGATAAGGAAGCAACTTTTTTCCTCACAAAATGTCATGCGTCTTTGTAACTCTCTTCTTAAAAAGGCAGTGGAAACAGAATTTTTGAATATATTTAAGGCAGCAGTAGTTAGATTCGAGATAAGTGAGGAGGTGAAAGGTTATTGGGACTAAACAGGTACATCGTATTCTGAAGAAGGGTCACTGGACCCGAAATGTTAACCCTGCTTTCTCTCTGCAGATGCTGCCAGACCTATTGAGTTTCTCCAGCAATTTCTCTTCTTGTGTGAAGGGATCAGATCAGTTTGACTTTACTAAATGTATGAAGCTCATGGGGACAAATGGCCTACTTTTAATTCGTATTGCTAATGTAGTTGTATGCTTTAAATTGTCTACAAGACACTTAATGGGATGTGTGAATTCTTGAAGACATCTATTCATTTCCTAGGGCACATTGTACATATTAAAGACATCATGCAGAACCACACAAAAAAAAAGCCATGAGTGAATTCCCAAATCATATGTTCATCCAGAACCTTCAATGATTCCTTAGAATGGTTAATCAGCCGTTAAGATTCCTGCCTAACCTAACACAGGTTGCTGAACTGTTAGGACAATAGTTATAGAAATTTCAAACATGGAGTTGGAACGCAGATCAGAAGCAAACATTACAAAGAACCAAGTAGATGATAATTTCGTGAGATTTAGCGAATTTTAACTTGTCACTACTAACCTCAATTCAGCAGACGGAGTCATAGAATCATAGAGATATAAAGCACGGAAATAGACCCTTTGGTCTGACTTGTCCATGCCAACAAGATATCCTGAATTAATCTCGTCCCATTTGCCAGCATTAGACCCATATCCCTCTAAACCCTTTCTTTTCATGTAGTCATTCAGATGATTTTTAAATGTTGTACCAGCCGCCACCACTTCCCCTAGCAGATAATGTTGCCCCTTAGGTTCCTTTTAAATTTTTCCTCTCTCACATTAAACCTATGCCCTCTAGTTTTGGACTCCCCCATCCCAGGAAAAACCTTGTTGATTTACCCAATCCATGGCCCTCATGATTTTATAAATCTCTATAAGATCACCTCTCTGCCTCCGACGCTCCAGGGAAAATAGCCTCAGCCAATTCAGCTCTCCCTGTAGCTCAAACCCTTCAACTCTGGCAACATTCTTGTAAATCTTTTCTAAACCATTTCAAGTTTCCTTCAACTAGAGTACTAGGGACAGTCTTTCTTCATGTAAAGCCGCATAGGTGTCACAGGCTGAGTTATTTTGCATCCTGAGCATTGTATGACACTGACAGAAAGAATAGATTCCCTACAGCATGGAAACAGGCCTTTCAGCCCAACAAGACCATACCAACCTCTGTACAGCATCCCACCCAGACTCACTGCCCTACCCTATCCCAGTAATCCTGTTCCCATGGCTAATTTACCTAACCTACACATCCCTGAACTCTATGGGCAATTTAGCCTGGCCAATCCACCTCATGTGTGCATCTTTGGACTGTGAGAAGAAACCGGAGCACACAGACGGGACCCGCGCAGACACAGGGAGGGTGTGCAAACTCCACGCAGACTGTCACCCAAGGCTGTAATTGAGGCAACTGTGAGGCAACTTGATTTTACAAATCAACCTGTTCAGAGTTGTTATCATGCACTTGTGGAGTAGCTGGAATTTGAACCTGGGCATCCTGGCTGAGTCAGGGACATTACTACGGTACCACAAGGCCTCATTTGCTGGTATGTGATGAGACGCTGATGATTCCAGTCTCATTCCAGGCAGACCTTTAGCATAAAATACAGCAGATCCACAAGAGAGTCACAGAGCACAGTACATAGACTCAGTCACCTGTGTGGTGGCTGGAAATTTAGTATGTGGTTGGGTTTTCTATGTATTGGAAGTTACTTATACATTTCAGGTATTTCTAAAGACTTGGTGATTTCTTTAAAAAAGCAAGATTTTGAGGCCTTGCTTTAGAGAAGGTCACCAGGTTGATTCTAAATTTAGAGAGTTTTTCTTATGATGAGAGGTTGAGTACTTTGGGCTCGTACTCACAGAGAATAGAAGAATGATAGGTGACATTATTGAAAGTTATAACATTCTTAGGGGACTTGGCAAGGTAGATGTGGAGAGGTTGTTCCCCCTTGTGGGAGCATCTAGGAGCAGAATCTCAAAGTAAAGGATCGCCCATTCAAGGGAGAGATGAAGATGATTATTTTTCTTTCAGATGGCAGTGATTCCATGGAATTGTTTACCGCAGAGGGCTGTAGTGGCTAGATCATTAAATATATTCAAAGTTGAGAGAAACAGATTTTTACTCAATAAGGGAATCAAGGTTTATGAGAGATCAGGCAGAAAATAAAGTTGAGGGTAATCAGATCAGCCAAGATCTCATGAATGACAGAGCAGACTTGGTGGACCAAATGGCCTACTTCTGCACCTATGTCTTATAAATTTTGTTTCAGATTGTTTACCAAGCCAAGATTTTTTAGAGTGTTGAAGTTTTTTTTAAGCCTAATGAAAATGACAATACTGAAAGAGAAAAGCTTTTTGTTTCACTTTGGACTTTGAGTGGGGTAGGCCTGTAAGATCCTTGGAAAAGGATGGCTGTATGGTGTTCTTGAAAAGGGAATGATGGTTAGTGGTTAGGTCCTTAGAGTGAAGAGTTAGTGTTCGTCCCAGATCAAAAATGTTGGGATAAAACCCTGAAATGCTTACTTAAAACTGAGTACATTGAAACTCAGATATAAGATAGCTCCAAGAGAAAGATATCTGCAGTTCCCATTTAAAATTTGAAGTTACAAGTGACATAAACCTTCTGAGATATTTGATACAGGGTCTCTGGTGAGAGTTATGCTGGTAGTTTTTTAGACACTTTACAAGATGTGTTTTTTTCAATGCTATACAAAAGTTGTCTTTCTTCTTTTCAATTTACATTTTGGGGTTATACTTACGCTGTGCGTTTTAAAATCTTTAAATTTGTGTTATAAGTAGATTGCTTGTATTACTGTATATTGTTTCCTTATTTTGTTTAAACAAAATCTACCATATTGCATATTTATTTTTGTCATACTTTGTCAAAACCAAACAAAAGAAAAAATGTGATCTATCGAGCCAGATTCCTGCCTGGGATCTGACTTATCTACTAATAACATCAGCTGGGATCACAACACAAGAAGAAGTTATTTCTAACTGCTAAATACAGCAATGCATTGACCAAAACCAAATGGATTCCCTTATTGTCACTCAATGTCCATCCAGGCTATGATTGTATGCATTGATGTTGAATGGAAAATCTTACTCAATTGTCATTGATTATTTTCCAGATGAAAATCTGTACACAATGATACTAAAAAAGTCATTCAGGCTTTAAGGGAAATCTTTGCAACACATCGATCTTTGACCAGATTGTCTCTAACAACAATCCAAAATTTGTCAATGACCACTTTGCATATTTGGCGGAAAATTGTTCATTTGTGCATCTCATAATTTTCCCTAATTCAATATTGAAGCCAAAAGGGAGTCTGAACTATCAAAGCATTACTTAAAAAAAAATTCAGACCACACTCCTAAATTACAGCCTGCTGTATTGCAGTGTGGGTTACCACTATCTGAACTGAAAGCTCAAAACACAGTTTCCTATTTTACCCAAAAAATTACTTCTAAAGCAAGAAACCAAAGATGGCCAAAGAGTATATGAGTCAGTACAGTCTTATCAAAAACAGTAAGTTTAAAGCATAATGGAAGAATCAGAATAGGAAGATACTCAAGCTGATGGAAGGAGAAATTGTATGGATGAGGAGCTAGAAAGGGAAGGAGTAATTGTCCAGAGATGATAATAATCAGAGATCTTATTGAGTACATACTGTGAAGATACTGAATTTGTAAACAGGAGTATCTTATTTCCATTCATCAACAACAATCAATTATGCAAAATAAAAACTGAAAGAACTGAGGATGAGATTACGCTGAGCTCATTTTCCACTTGGTGACCCTGCAGCCCTCCAGACTCTATATTGAGTTGAATAGCACCCAACCCCACACACCAGGCCTTGTTATCACAGTCTGCCATTACACACTACCTATTTTAGACATAAACAGACTCCATTAACAGCTCTCTCTGCCAGATCATTATCCACTCCTTTGTCTGACCAACTGTTCTTCTCTCCCTTTGGGGTCTATCCCCACCTTTTGTTTACTCCTTACCCACCCACCCCCACCCTATCATCTGCATATAAACTAACATTTTCCTAGCTACCATCATTTCTGAGGAAGGGTCACTGGACCCGAAACGTTAACACTAATTCCTCTTCACAGATACTGCCAGGCCTGCTGAGCTTTTCCAGCAACTTTTGTTTTTTGTTCTGATTTACAGCTCCTCCAGTTCTTTCTGTTTTTATTTTGTATTTAACTCACTGCTACATCCCTTCTAAGCTTGCCCACCTTGAAGAAGTTCTGCTCCCCCGACAGGATTTCTGTTCCATTCTTTCTCCTTGTCCACCAGCATTAGTTTCACTGTCACTCCTCATGTTTGATCAGTTATTTGCTAAAAATCATTTCCACCGCCATATCACATTCCTTGATGACTGCCTCCAGCTCTGATTCACTCCACATGGATTCCAACTCAAGTTTTAACCCTTTTGCTTTGAATACACCCAGGATCACAGGTATCTCTGTGATGTTCACAGACAGATGCTCTTACCACATCCTGAGATCCACACTCAGTGCCATGCGGTGCCACATGCACACTCTCAACATTTCTCTCCAACAGCATCACAACACACTGGCTCAGGGTTGCACCACTCCACGGCTTCACTTCATCCTCCGGCTCATCCGTCGTGCTAACAAGAGACTTTTTCTTTTCCTTTCAGGCATCAAGGCCCACAAGATGCAACAACTCAAAGATACCCATGGCCCTCCTCTTCTTCCCTCTGATTTCATCCCCTCTCCCAACCCCACCGCCTGTTGGGTATTCACTGGACCTTTGCTCTCTGATGCTGAATGTTCTGTACTAGGCACAGTTCTTAGTTTTATCCCTCTGCGTCCCCATCTTAATGAATTTTTGGCATTACATGACGTTAAACTCTTCGTCCATTGCCTTCGCCTCTGTGCCCATTTCTTTGGACACGAGACCTCTCCCCATCCCACAGACCCTTTGTCCAGTTCCAACACTCTCCCTCCACCTGGACCCCTCCTTCTGGCCTTTTACCTGCACTCGATGTGTTCATTGAGAATTGTCGACTTGACATTGGTCGCTTCAATTTCTCTGCACTCCCCCCCACCCAATCCAACTTGTCTCCCTCTGAACTGATTGCACTCTGTGCACTTAGATCTAACCCTGACTTTGTTCTTAAGCCTGCCGATAAGGGTGGGGCTGTTGTATCTGAAGTACTGACCTCTACCTCGTAGAGGTTCAGTGCTAGCTCTCAGATACCTCCTCCTATCTTCCCCTGGACCATGACCCCACCATGACTCATCAGGCCATTGTATCTACTATGGTCATTGACCTCTCTTCATTGGGTGATGTCCCCCCATCTGCCTCCAAGCTGACAGATCCCCAGCACCGTACAGCTCGCTTCTGTCTCCTTCCAAAAATTCACAAACAGCACATTGTTTCTGCCTGCTCCTGCCTCACACAGCCTAGCCCTTTCTACCTTGACTCAGTCTTTTCTCCCCTGGTCCAGTCCCTGCCCACTTACATCAATGATTCCTCTGACGCTTTAAGCCGGCTTCGGAATTTCCAGCTTGCAGCCTCCAGCCAACTCCTCCTTACCATTGATAACAAGCATAGGGCTGGATGAACACAGCAGGTCAAGCAGCATCATAGGAGCAGGAAAACTTGACGTTTCGGGCCTAAACCCTTCATCAGAAATGTTCTGATGAAGGGTTTAGGCC